>JAOUQU010155012.1:0-14887 GCA_028566735.1 Ammoglanis amapaensis | reverse complement strand
GCCCGCGGGCGACTCATGAGGTCCTCGCGGGCGACCTGGTGCCCGCGGGCACCACGTTGGTGACCCCTGTGCTAGAAACTCTAAATGTGGTGTAAATAGTTTAAAATTAAAACTGTTTATATTTGATGGCATTTGTATGTGACTGAAATGTTTAGGTGTATAATATGAACACCGTAGCCAAAGAGGTGGAGCTTCCTGGCGCATTTCTGCTTGGTGCTGGTGCGGTGTCATCAAAGACTGTCAGAATGAATGCAGAAGTAAGAAGCAACATCGTTGTCTTATTATAAGTCATAATCCATTCCAAACACTTGACGTTTACATGGCCTCATCTTCAAGGTCTTAATGGTCTTATAGAGATATTAAATATTATTTTACATTATGTATGGTCAGTGTTTATTTTGGTTAAGGTTCTGAGCAGGCATTGGGTTCATCCTTCAAACCCAATCGATCACACATTAAACATAATTCAGATACGTTTGGTCTCGGGAATAATCGGTCGTATCCACGTTGCTTTTTGAAGATGGTGCCTCTGGTCCTGACCGAGTCTGAAGGTCAACCAGCCATCAACGGCAGCTACTTTTCCTCCATTAATCCTGCGGATGGGAAATGCCTGCAGGAGAAATACAGCGACAGGTTCTGTGACTGTGACTTTGGGCTTCTCGCAAACCTCTACGCGTGTGAAGGTAAACCCGGCAAGGTAAGAACCACAATCGACTTTATTTAGATAAAGTACATATCCTAAGTACTAAGTACTAAAGTAAATCCTTTTAACGTTGCACGTTGGTACCCATCCTGAACATATCACTGACCTTTGTGTGCTACCTATGAATCAGTAACTGTGGCAGATGAGTAGTTAAACATGAACCTTGTTTTGCTAAAAGGTAATTGAGGTCAGAGCCAGCAGAAGAACTGGACCGGAAAGTCTCGTGAGCTGTATGAGGAAGACTATGGAAGAGCATTATGCTGACAAAAGCCTTGCTCTTGGGGGGACTTTTATAATGCAGAAAGGGAAAGCCAAGATCCACATCATGGTAAAAAAAAATATGAACAAGATGATGAATATGAAATATGAGTATTTGGTTATTTAGAGAGCGCCAAATAGTTTTTCTAGATGTTTGGTGTGTTTCGTTGTAGCCGCGAGAGTTCTCTTCTTGTCCCCTGAATACCGATGACGAGGTAAACAACTGGCTGAAGCATTTTGAAGTCAGTGCTCCATTGATCTGCCAGTCTGTCATGGTGTCCAGAGATCCAGTGAGTGTTTACACTGATATATATATATTTCCAATCCAATATATGTTGGACAATGTTGCATGCATCACCTGTGAATGAAGAATTTTACAAATCATTATCCAACAATGAATGAATCAACACTTTTGCACCATTAATTGCACTTCCTAAATATAATATAGGTCCAGATACTTTTGACGAGTACAAGGAGTCACTTCCGTCCTGTTTTGCACATGCAGGTTAATGCACAGGAACTGGATGATGTATTGTGATCAGAACCTCAAGCTTAATTTTCATGTGTTGAAACAGGGCTTGGACCTAAGAGTGGAGCATACTCATGGATTTAGTCATCACGGTGAAGGCGGCCATTACTACATTGACACTACACCAAACCTGGTGGAGTATCTGGGATACTTCCTACCTGCCGAGTTTGTTTATCGCATTGATCGGCCAGCGGAGACGCACAGTGTTGGTAGAGATTGAAAAAGTCAAGTGTGTTAACATAAACACAACATAGACATACATATACAGTATTATATGCATATTATCATGATTACTATGAAACACTAAATTGTTAAAAGTGACAAAAAACCCTGAGAATTACATCATTAAAGACTCGGTTCTAGCAAATCAGTACAATTCAAATCCTAAATTTATGATGAGACGGTTACATAGTTGGAGTAGATGCTGTGTTTTCTGTTGTACATGTGCTTTCTCTCCAGTTTGATTTTAATAAAAATGTCTAAACAACTCAAGACTGAAATCTTCTTGAAATACCCACTTAAATAAATGATTAGATGCCTATTGTAAAAAAAACCAAACAAACAAAGTGTTGTTTTCCTTTTATAGTTCTGCATTGAGGTCATATACATTGCAAAGTAATGCATCATTACAACGATAGGGGGGCTTGGAGTCACTGAATGTTCCGGCACGTTGGTGTTTATCCTCCGGTTTCAGTGACGAGTGAGAAAGATCGTCGTAGATTTTAAGTGGACCGTATTGAACAATGAATGCTTTTGAACGTTGGCTCGTAAACGAAACATCGCAAACATCGAGGCACCGCCATATAGTGCGAGTGATTACTTTCGCTACAAGTGTGTGCACAAAATGGTTTTCATGGCTAGTGCTCACTCGTGTTTGGAGGCGCATTTCGGGCTACGCAGAGGCTCTGCGGAAGGGGTCGACGCAGAAGTGAAAAACTAGATAACAATTTGATTAATAGAATCTGATTCTAACTTTCTAAAGCGGGGTTTGTTCATGGGTGAATAGTGACTGTGAACATCTTTCAACTAGTTCTCAACACGCATGTTCTAAGAAGCTTATTAATAACTGTGTAATTATAATAGATAACATGATTTAATCAAGTATGGAAAACCTAATGGCCACGAGCACGTAAATCACCTCATACAAGTGGCATCAGTTTGTGTTAAACATTTACTGTCGGCCATTATCACATTAACACGTATGATATGATATAACGTCATAAAATGTCAATCACACAGGCCGCGTTTCAAATCACGCCCACCGACACTACACAGTGTTTAAAGTAGTGCACTACTTATATGAGTTTTGACACACCACGAAGTGACTAGTGTTCGGTTTGAGACGCAACCACTGGCTGCGTTTTAAATCCTACGCTCTGACACTACATAGTGTATAACCTAGTGCACTACTTACATGAGTTTTGACCCACTCCGAAGGGGCTAGTGTTCGGTTTGGGACGCAACCACTCAGGAGATAGTCTGACTAAATAATTAACGACGAAAAGAAACGAGTAAAATTAACCCAGTTACGTTGAATTTGAATATTTACGCAGATTTTGTGTTGTTATTTGGTAAAAATCTTCTTAAGGTTCGTCACCAGGAGGGTTTTTATATGTATATTGATATAAAAAAAACACATAAAATGCGTCAGTACATGTCAGTTCGAAAATTATTAGCATAATTTATATTGCTATCAAATCAACAGGGCTGCTAACTGTTTGTATTTAAGTGACAATTTGTACAAATATAGCAATATCTATAATAATATCTATAATAAAATATAATAATATATAATAATATAATTATCTATAATAATATAATATCTATAATAAAAACAATATCTAGCATTGTTAGTTTGCATAAATACTAAACCTGAATGTGCCATAAACATTTTATGCTTTTATTTGTTTGTGGTCATTTTGTTTGGCTTGGTTTAGTTTAATATAGAATACAAACAAGTTGCCATCATGAGGAGGAATGAAAACCAACCCATCTGCAGACCAACTGCTGGTAGGTTACGATAGAAAACACACTATATATGCAGAATATTTAATAATAAACCCTAGAATTAACCCTATAATAATAATAATAAATCAATAAAAGTCATCAGGTCTCTACAAGTGGTGCTGTATTGTCAGTTCTCTAATGTAAAAGGCTTAGTGGTCAAGGTTCAGCCCACGTCCAGCACTGTTGGGCCCCTGAGCAAGTCCCAAGTGTTCTCTAGTTGCAGTATCACTCTGGAAGGAAAATTAAATGGTGAACACTCTCACACACACACACGGTCAACACTTAATCTCTCTATTTACATTTTCAGCATTAAGCAGATGCCTTAATTCGAAGTAACTTGGCAACGCAATACCACTTTGTGAAATTGAGAGTTGAGGGTCTTGCTCAGGGGCCCAACAGTGGCCTCTCGATGGTAGTGGAGCTTGAACCCAGCGACCTTCTGTTCTCTAGTCCATGATTTTAACCACTAAGCCATCATTGCCCTACTATACCCTCTTCATATACTGTACAAGACCGGGACCGCCACATCTGGGGAGATGAGACAAAACCCAGGACCCTGTGTAATATCACAAGTACTGCCACTAGCTGGTCATAGTCAGTACTACACCGATGCTAGTGCACTAGATTAAACACTTTGTGATGTTTCTCTCCAGGCTGTCTTGCTGTACCACTGTTCAACCAAAAAAAGAGAAGCAGGCTGCCATTGACATCGAACCCTTCCGAGACCGAAATGTCTTCTGGCGGCGAGTACAGAAACGTGCCCGGCTTCAACCCCCCGTCCCACCCATCCAGTATGTCGATGGTCGATAATACATACTTATTTAAGGTAGGGCAGGATCGAGGACGATGTCACGTTGTTTTGACAGATGAACAGGGACCTTCTCACCGAGCACCTTTGACCCAGAGAAGTCCATGGAACCAAGCAGCTAACCTCAATCCAGAGCCTTACCAAGGCAAAGCTTGGTCCAGTGCTTCGCCTGGTCATGTGGGAAGAGGATATACACCCGCACCTCTGCCAAATAAATCCACATGGTACAATATTATCAAATTATTAGCTAATGATTAAGTGTTATATATTTTGACGGCCAAGACATCTTCTAAACCGCAGCTCTCATGGGTACCAATTCTTTAAAGCTTTTACTGCTTTGTTTCCGTTCATTCTGAGGTCACGACCAGGTCTGCTGACACCTCCAGGCAGACCGAACACCGCGACCCCGACATCAGTCTTCAGGCAGGATGGGTTTGTCAGCGGAAGCCGAAGCGCTCGGGTCCTGAACGAAGCCGCGACTGGCAAACGAGCCCCTGAACCGCAGCCATCGAGCGGAAATCCCAGTTCAGTCGGAGGCTCCACGTTCAACCCAACGTACGCCACGGTGCCGAAGCAACAATCCGAAGCTCACGGTCAGAGTTCACAATGGAAATTTAAGTCTGTCGGCGGTACCGGCGGTGGGACGTGGGTCGAGGACACTTTCGGGATCTCAACAAGTGGAAGCAGCAAACATCAGCAGGTTGTTATAAATGCAGGACAAGTTTAACATGAAGGCCTTTTTACGGACTGTTGTGTTGTTGTTCCGTCATTTATTGCCTCCCTCCTCATATAAATGTATTTTCGTTTCTCCACTAAACCTGTAAATGATACCAGAAGAGATTCTGGCTGGCGACCTCAATATAAACACGACTGCAGTATAAACACGCATCTCTTGATGCTTGGTGACACATCAGGACCATTTTATGACGATTTTAAATACATATTTTACATTCTGCTCACACGCCAATGTAACCCAATTATGGTGTACACAATTATGGCCACTAGATGGTGCTCTCATATCAGAACTGAATAGTACTCAGTTCCAGTACGTTTGCCATTTTTAAAGTCATATGATGATGATCTTAATGGATCTTAATGGAACCCTCTCCCCATGCTCCCATTGGAGCATGTCTTTGGACATTTATAAAATGTGGCGCTTCCATCGACTGCAGTTCCATATAAAATCCTCTAGGTGGCGTATCGACACATTGCAGAGAAACGAACGAGACGGAGAGATTTAATTGATTTATGTTTTATTTTAAGTACGATTACGCTTCAGTAGATGAGCGACTGATTCTGAGGAATCGACTGAATCGATTCGTTTTGGATTAACTCGGATTCTAAAACTGAATCAGAATCACTGAATCAGCAGCACTAGCACCGACACTCCTGCAGGGGGAGCCGCATTGTATTCCCGAGTTTTGGTAGGAGAAGAGTCGTGTTCAGGGTCTCACGCTCGTACTCACGCTCCAAAATACAGGAGCAGATAAACCGGACTGTCCGGTCGAAAAGACGAATAGAAATGAAACATTTAGAGCCGAAACGTCGTCGTTTATTCACTAAACAAACATTTCGTCTATTTTTGTTACGTTTCCGTGACGCTACAGAAAACTTAAATCTTCATCAAGCAGGAAAACCTTTTTTGTGCAATATTTGTTTTTGTTTTTCCAATTTTGAGTTTCACAAACCCAACACACACACACACACACACACACACATAGAACAACAGATCAAATGTTCATACACGATTGAATCTTTACTTTATTTTTTATTGAGCTAAAGAATCGTCTGTACTCTCATACTGTAGAAATCAGTCGCCCCGCAGGCAAAACGTGAACCCAGGAAGTCTCTGCGAATTCTCACCGCCGTTATCGATGGTATGAAGCACTGGAGCCAGTTCAAGGACAAAGTGCCTATGATGTTCGAGGTTTTCGGTAAGTTTCACCGACCAGCTTCTTGATTTGGTCGCCACGACCGTCACGTCGCTCGTTTACATGCTCCATAAGAAATATCGAGCCTCGATTCGTCCTGGAGGGGGCGCCAGTCTAAGCAAACCATGTTGAACCTCGTTTATTTTTAGATTTATATTTCTGTCCCAGGTACTTTGGACTCGGCAGTCACGATTGGGAAATTCGGAGCCAAGAACTTCCTTATAAGGGACGGCAAAGATGTGGTGTCTTGTGTGTATTATGAAAACGTGAGTACGGCTCAACTGAACGAAAACGTACAACGTAGTACAAGTGACACTTTATATTTAACTGTGAAGTTTCAAGCCGCCATAAAATAAAAATAAACAATCTATAACAGCACAAAAGTAGGAGCGGTGTTGATTTTAATACTAACCATGCAAACCTGTACATGTTACATCCATCCATCCTTCTTAATTAGGTCGCAGTTCAAGTACACTAAATACCTGAACAGGTCACTGTCCAGATTTGTCAATTAAGTTTTAATCAATTACGTTATGCCCCCCTCACGCTTCATCTCCAAAACAACCTCCAAAACGGCACCTGGTCAGATTAGCGGCACAATAATGAATCACAGTGATCGTTTTGTTTTTTATTGATGATCCAGATTAATTTCTCTCACAACACGTGACTATAATGAGTTCATACGCTGCGACGCTCCATCCTCAAAATGGAGCTGTCGAGGTGTTTGAAAATCAGCGCCGTCACGGTAACGAGATGTCAGGACGTGGTTCAATCTTTTTGATCCTAAAGCTGTACGAATCATTTTCCTTCTCTCACCCGAGTTACAAAACGTCCTCACGTCCTTCCTCTTGTGTTCCGTAAAGGATCAGACGTTGCCCCGACTGATCCGGGGTCAGGTGCACCGCTGCGTGGGCAACTACGACAGACGCCTGAACCTTCTCACCTGCGTCTCGGTCCGAGCCGCTTCGCCCTCGGAGCAGAGGAACGCCCAACAGGCCGTGAAGGCGTCGGACGGCGAGATGAGAAACGTCGTCCGCCTGCTGGACGAAATCTGAGACGACGACGGCGGTGACGGAGACGGTCTCTGTCAGTTCTGTTCAAGGTTCATTCACAAGTGAATCGTGTTCGTTGTGTTTTGGGTTGCAAAAGTTGTCGTGTTTATATTTCTTCATGCATCGTCTGTTCCGGGAGTCTTAAATACTTCAATACTTACCGTCTATCGTTTATGAATCTTAATCCTGCTGTGCCGTTTATATATAAATACAGACATTTGCGGGAAGCGAGTCCGCCGGACGACTGCAGCGTCGCAGGACGTCTGTTTCCTTGGTTCCTTTTTCGCGTCTCTCACACCACGCGTCTTTCGGATTAAAAACGTCCCTAATCACAAAGTGAGTACGTGAAGTTCTGTTAGCGTCTGACGGACCGCGTTGTCCATGAAGTCGAGGCTTAGACAGTGCAAACAGGACTCAAAAGAAACGTTTTATTACAAAGAGAAAATGCACAACAGCCAATCGTGTTTCAGGGCTCAAGGGTTCAAAGAACAGTTATGAGAAAACAAATCTGACAAATAGAACCTTTTAAATGTCGACTGACTTCGAACAACGGTGAATATTTACAATCAAAAGCACACGTTATGAAGACAACATACACAATGATCCGTGCTTTCTAAGATGAACATGTCTTATTCTTTTAGACCCAAGAGCCACAGCGGCCCCGAGATTATTTCTGTTCTGGATCTCAAACTCATTTTGTTTCTGAACTCTATTCAGATGTGCATGTGCATGTCTTTTTATCCGTTACAATTCTCCGTACCTACAATTTAGAGACAGGAACATTTCATCCCCCCCCCTTCCCTTTTTTGTTCATTACCGAGTGTCAGTCAGTGCATGCTCAAAAACCAGGAATGGAATGGTAAAATAATAGCCAGAAAATGAGGTGAAATAGCTAAATAGTTAACGACCGAGTAACGGCACTGACAATACAAGAAAAGAGTAACGAGAAAACAATTAGTACCCAGAAGTACAAGTAGTTTTTTAATTATTATTATAACTAGTTTTCATTTTGTTACGTCTTTGTTCATTAACGGATTCACTGTAGATCGGACACTCGGTCTGGTACAGGAGACACTATGCTACTTGTGTAGCGGCGCCAATCGCGGACCAGTTTCATGGCGGCTTGGTTGTTTTTGCCACTGTTGTACATGCCAGTCTTTAATTCTATATTTCGTCTGTGTGTGTGTGTGTGTGTGCGCACGTGCGCTTTTAGATGACCCCCAGAGTTTCGGGAAGCATTTAACTACACCGATACATCAGACGGAGACGAGCGGCTCGTCACGTCGTCGTGAGCAGACCAAAGAGAGACCTAAAGATCTTTCATTCTAAAGACCAAAAAAAATCTACCAACGTTTCGTCTCATTCGCTTGTTTAACTGGTAAAAGAAAACAAAAAAGAATCTTTTTTAATACAGCTGTTCAAGATCCAACCCCGCCCCCCTCCACACACACACACACACACGTTGACGTGGAGACGAGCGGCGCTCAACATCATTTACAGCACAGTTTAATATTTACAAAACAGTTTCAGCAGAATTCACCTGATCAGACGCATCGAAGGGTTTTTAGTCGTCTTTAAAAGGCACAAGTCGGTTTTGGCCAGATTGTTGTGGAATTTTTTAATCCGATTCGTTAAATTAGCATCGAAATGTTGACCAAAAAATAAACACAGCATGTAAATCCTCGTGTCATGAATGAACGGTGACGCAGATCTCTGGAGGAATTCTACAACATGTTGGTGTCGTTTTAATTATTTTTTAAAGTAATTGTACCATCGATCACCAAAATTTAAACCCGGACTGACCCATCTAAGAATTAAACTCCTTGCCCGTGAGGTGGCAGTGTGACAATGATGTGACGCCACGTTTGTAACCCCCAACAGGGGGTGTGCGTACATATTTCAATTTAAACTAGTCTACAGTCCATAACGTTATTAAATGGTTAATAATTCAACGACGTGCTTCTGTACAGAATCTTGAGTTGCATCCGTGGAATAACGATGAAATAAGAGCGAACCGTAACCTAGAGGTTTTAGTTATCAAAACGTGATTGGTTCAAGTCCCATCCACTGCCAGGTTACTGCTTCATTTTGACTTCCTCAGCCTGACAACGAGCATCCAGGATGCAGGAGAAGACTTGTACTAAGACTTTAACTGAAACACGTTTCGGATTTCGGAACGTGTCGCAGGTGTCAGATTCCGAGTAAAATACTGTAATATTTATTTACTTGTTTACTACAAATAGTCGGAGATTCATAAAACGTTTAGAATTCTGTTCGACTGGCTTCTTCTCCCAATATTAGATGATCGATATGAATGTTCAGGAAAGCACGCCCCGACGTCCAAAACGATTCCGAAACCAAGACGTCTAAAGAAACACGAAGACAAATTGTTGTTGTTGTTGTGTTTGTGTTTGAGTCTGAGTTTGTGTCTTTAGGTCTAATCCAACCGTTTCAGTGGATCAGAAAATCGGCGCTCTTGTTTCTTGTTAGTCGGCCATCAGATGGTCCAAATCCGCTGTATAAAACAGAGTCCGTATAAAAAGCATTGAGAGTAAAATGTTCTGATTGTTGTGTACCCACAAACAGGTTTGCACAGTGTCGGTTGTCCCGGGAAACAAGACATTTTATTATCACACAGTCAGATCCTGTCTGGATTTATTTCCCCGGCAGTTTTTTAACATCCGTACTTAACGGATTCCTGGAAAGATTCTTTTTGTTGACGTTCTTCTTGTGGTTAGTAGAATTATTCAGCGGTTAGGAAATGCCAGATCTTTTCCCTTCATCTCTCCAGAATAGGAGTCGTATTGTTCCAGCGTTTGTACACGGTGTCATTGTAAGCGACGGCGATGAATGGAAGTAAACTTATAAGATGACGGAAGACGACCAAGCACACGACGAACACGACGCCTCGTCCACGGCGCTACACTTAATCCAAACGTCTCCGAAAAATGCTCATCCACGGACCGGAAACGCCAACAGATCAGCGTCTGCGACGTTATATAGCTTATAACAGCGTGGGGAGCGGTGTGGGCGAGAGCTGCTCTTTTGGGGCGTACTTGGCAAAGAAGGGCAGAAAGAGGGTGAGCATGACGCCCACGATGGCCAGCATGTAGCCCCAGCCTATCTGGCATTCGCCGGCGTGGTAGATATCCGAGTCTCCGCAGAAGGACCGCACCAGATCGGAGTTTAGACCGAAGGGGTAGATCAGCAAACCGGAAGCCATGATGAACACTGAGGAGACACACAAAGACTCATTAAAGGCCGCAATTTAAATGTAAAACACACTTTTTGCCTCACGCGGCAACGTGTTTAAAGTCCGGCCCGCGGGGCCGAATGTGGACCCATGTTCACATTTTCCACCGACCGGCAGCCTCGGTCATGAAGTCAACAACATGAGACGACACCAGCGGTGTTATTAAACAAAATAATATACACACGTACACAAAAAAAGCTACTTTGTTCCCTACGCTGCAAGACTGGACGTGAATATAATTGATCTAATTAATATATTAAATGTTTATTAAACCTTTATTGTGCGATTATGCAACTATAACGAACGTACAAACAAGATCGACTGTCGCTTAGCAACTTTGTTCATTGAAAAATTCATTCATCAAAGTTTTTCGAAACGCCCGACACACACAATGTTTAGTTACTCGGCATGCGAAGCTTAATAATACATTCCAGTCAAGGTTCGGAGAGTTTCTACGGTGTGATTTAACACGTTCTCCTGACCGATTGCACTTGCACAAAATTACCACACAAACAAACGACGTTCTCACGTTCTCTGGTCCGATTTGTTTTCACGGCATTTCGGAACGAATAAGCGAATAACAAGCACATGTATGGAATAAGATTTTGTTCTCGTTTCTTTAGGATTCGGTCCGAATACGCGGCTGCTGGTCCCATTAACAGGATTCGATTGTTTTATATTAAAGAAAGAAAGAAGAAACCCCGACATTGATTAACTTCATATAATGAAGTTTCACATCATCTGCACGGAGAGTTTTGGCTGCGTACAGATGGCTCCGTGTTTTATCAGCGGGGGTCTGGCAGTTCAAAGCCTGCCTGCTAATAGCCTCTTTTATCAAACCGCTGTTAAGCAAAAAGACTTTCTCATGAGCCTCACACACTCTTCCAACACAAACAAAGAGCCACTCGAACCACCACGGGGTCCGAAATGGATCTATTACCAACATGTCTTCTCCAGAATAGAGAGCGAGTTTGGGTTTCATAATTAGAGAGAAAAGTAGCAACCATTATGACTAATATATGACACGCGGTGATGCTACGCTATGACCTCTTCGTACAACGATACGGGACGACGCTGATCGTCACCGTTGGCTCCCACAAATACTGAATGAGATTTAAAAAAAACTCAATAATTTAAGTATTAAATATTACATTTGGCGGTCGTATATAAATGTTGTTGTAGTGTTGCCATGAGCGACACATGCAAGTTCTTACAGTGTAGAGGCAAGATGAGAGTCCTCGACTTGAAGACCCCGCTGCCGTCTTTACTGCTGTTCTAGTACTTTGTTAGCTCAAATGATTGCTCGTTCCACACACACACACACACACACACACTCCACCAACACCCACCGAAAGGACAAAAGCTGCATAATTGTCGACTTGAATCCAAAACTGCAAATAAAAGGCTGATGAATATTTCAGTAAGTGTGACACTGAAGCAATAAAGCAGTATTATGTTAGATTTTATGGATGCCGGGCTAACAATCAGGATGATGGGGGGTGGGGGTGGGGGAGGGTGTTTCGTTCTGCTCGTTTTCGTCTGTAGTTCACAGCGTATTAATCGACCCGTTTCAAACCAAAAATATTAAAGTGTCGCTTTGCTAAACGATGGAATCGGCACTCTTGGAGGACGTTTATTTATTCATTTAACTTTCAGCGCCATCTTTTGACTCTTTTGGTACATGACATTGAGAACTTGAATTCGTATCTTCGATACTACATGTAACTTGCATGTTTTTGGACTTTTGAGGAAAGCCACACGGACACGTCACATCGCAGCCTCTCATCGTATTTATCATCTGGAGAACTTTTGGGATCAATGGCGTTATAAAAGCCAGTCACTCGTTTATTACGGTTCTGGGGCAAGTTTATTTTCTACGGCACTTTTTATACACAGCGGCGATTCAAAGTGCTTCACCAAGGAAAAAAAGTATTTCAAATATTTAAAAGCATTAAAACATTTACAATCCTTAAAATATTCACGAGATCCATAAGCTCAGAAAGACTTTAAAGGTTTAAAACAAACACAAAAAACCCACAAAATAAAATATATTCTAAAAGTAAGTGTAAAGATTTATTTAGAGTGCAATCATTGGCACCATACACACACACACACACACTCACAGACTAAACCAGCCAATCAGAATTGTCCTGCTGTGTCATCTTGTCGTCCAGTTAGCAAGCAAAAAAGATTTGAAATGTAAAACTGTAAAATATAAAAATCGTTCATCACACGAGCTTTCAAACGATACACAAGTAACATCAAACACGCTTACCTGCATGTCTTTGGACTGTGGGAAGAAACCCGGACCGTCCCCTCCCCACTTCTTGACGACACGACCTACTGATTTAATTCGGCGCCCCAAATGATCACAAACATAAACGAGTGAAAGCGGCGGTTTTACACCGACATCATGTTTTATATTTCGTTCAAATGTCTTTTTTGGTAGTAAAAGGACATGAAGACTGGAGAGCAGCGGCTCATTTCGTGCATGACGGACTCGGTTAAACACAAACGCGTCGTCCTATAGCGTCGTCGGCGCGAGGGATAAACGACGCCATGATGCGATTCATTGGACGGTGTAATCGGGTTCGAGAGCCTGCCGGTGTTTATTACGGTCGGTGTTATGTGCGTCACTGAATAAGTACGTCTGCTTCTGTCTGTAGTGCTTACAGCCACACTGGACGCCGTTGTACGCCTCAACGTCTCCTGTACATTAAATATTTAAATATGTGACAAATTCGCCTTGGTCCGGACCCCGCCCCCCCCCCCCCCTCTTCAATAGTGCTTCTAAGTAGCGATTTTGTTTGGTAAACTATGACATCATAAGTATTCCGCTACAATCTGAGTTACAAAGTACTCCGCTACAATCTACAAAGTACTCCGCTACAATCTGAGTTTGAGTCACGGCGATGCTCTCGTTTCACATCAAGCAATCACACCATTTAAATTAATTGATATAAAAGACAAACAACTTTTAAAAATAATAAAATTAAAGTAGAAAATAAATCAATAGGGCTGATTAGCGGATGGGCCCCTCGCACGTCGTTATGGTGTACGCACGTATCGCATAGCATCCGCCCGGTGTCCGAAACAGTGGGCCTGCGACCCGTCTGTGGAACTGCGCACTACCCACGATTCCCAGGGCGACTACAGAGACGGTCAGATTCACGGGTCTGTCTGGAAGCGCCTGGCAGACAAGCTAACTGCCCCCTAATGAAACCGGAGAGTTGATTAGACTGCAACCGAGTGAGTCTAAGAGAGCTCGGCTTCATTAGATAACAACTTCATTAGCCCGGACTGCTCCTCGGTGTCTCCGGTCGTTAAGGTTATATAAGCGGCGGCGCTACAATCAAACTCAATTAGACGCGGGCACGTGAGAGGGGGACCGGCCGGACGCCCGTGGGCGGTACACGCTGCACGCCGCACCGCGGCATTCTTACAACAAACACGATGCAGTTGGAGATCCTATTGGAAGATTAACGTTCTCGAAGTTTGGGAGACCAGTTCATGGAACCAGCAGTTCCCAAGGTGACACACACACACACACACACACACACACACCATAATAGAAGTGTGTACTCTTGGAAGAAAGGATGAACTGTTTTAAGTGTTATTCAAGCGTCACTATGACGGCACTTGCCTGTACGCCAAGGTCTATACAAAAGAAAATAAACACACAACACACAAACGAAACATAAAAGACACAAATCAAATGAAAAGAACTACACATGGTACTTTTGTAACTATTGTATGTTTGTAGTTGTTGCCACGGGGCGTCGGCTCATTCGTGGATTCACTTATTGGTGGTTTGTTCTCTAGAACTAATGTCCTGGTGATGCTGGGAAACGTCCTGTCTAGAACGTTCCGTGCATGCGTACGCTCACTACAACACCCGAACCCTACAGTGTGTATAAAGCTATGCAAGGAGGCTACAAGGATTGATGGATTCACGCTAATAACTGATGGCCTGGGTGAAGCTCCTGGATCTTACTTTGGCCTCGTTTATATGAAATAATAATTAATAATGTGAACTCGAACGTATCCAGGACAGGAGGAGAAATGGGTCCCGGTGTGACCGTATCAGTTCGGTATGACGGGGCTCCGTGCTGAGAATATTGCAATATCTCTAGAAGTGTAATAAATCTTGATTTGTTGTGCAGGCTGCTCGTCTGTTTTCAGGTCCCAGCATCGTTCCACATCCAGCATATGCTGAGGAACCTGGAGAAATATTGTTTAATTACAGCCTCGGAATTGTGCTCGTACATCACAAAAACAAAACAAAACCCCCTGAAACCCTCAGCTAGCATGTCGACGGTACGTGCCTTACCCCCCCCCCCCCCGCC
>JAOUQU010154902.1:996-14887 GCA_028566735.1 Ammoglanis amapaensis | reverse complement strand
TTCAACATTTTAGTAGCAAAATAATTGCGATTAATTAATTACAGACCCTGTAATTAACTCGATTAAAATTTTTAATCAAGTCCCACCACTAATTTTATATCATGCCACAGTGCAAAACCACAATATGGAATATTGCCACTCTATGGTTTCTAAAGAAACATCTTACAATGCCAGCTTGTGGATTGCAAAAGCACATCCAACAGAGTTGGTGAAGAACTTTGTTTATCATTACCAAGAGAGTCCCCTTTTCAAATGACACAGTCACTCGCTTATATGGCAGATAATGTCAGACAGATGTTGGTAGAGCAAATTAAAGCGAGAAGATACATTTCACTGCAGATAGATGAGTCCACGCATGTTGCCGACGTGGCCAATTTGCTTGTTTGTTTAGTATATGAGTTTGAGGGGGTGTCTTTTTTTTGTAAGCACACACACTCACACACACACTGTGTGTGGGTCTGTGAGGAAATGCCTAGGTGGTACTTGTATGTTTTGGATTGCTAATGACACTACATAAAGATACTTGGTCTACAAATTTTGAGAACCACTAGACTAGAACATTAAGCAAAGCATTCTTGATCAACGTTAGTACCTATCCATGCAGTGTTTTCATGTATCAATGGGCACAAATTCCCATAAACATGTTACTTCATATGGTCAGAAATCTTGAGTAAATGTTGTTTTATCACATTTAATCTACGTGTACCACATTTAGCATCTAAAAAAAGAAACGTTGCCAAGTAGTTTTGGGTAATAACTGTAACAAATGGATGACCAGAGGTTGACATCAGCCTGGCAATCAGAATATCATACCCTTCTAATGGACAGGGGGAATCGGTAGAAGACTTCTCATTTGTCATTTCCTGTCTTTCTCTCTCTCTCTCTCTCTCTCTCTCTCTCTCTCTCTCTCTCTCTCTCTCTCTCTCTCTCTTTGTATGCTTGCCATAATCATGATCCTCGTTATCACTTGTGATTTGACGCAAATGAAATAAGACTGCCGTCAGTGCTGTCGGGGAAAACATTTCCATCAGATAAAACAAATTGTTCTAATGTGCCTTGGACAGCACTGAATTAGGTTCTGACAATAGCAGATAAGACCTTATCTCATCGGCTTGATATTATAGGCTAGTTTAGTGAACGATTTTTGTATGATTCAGTTTGCAGAAAGAGATGAACATGCACAGTAGAATTGAATTATACATCTAGGCATTTAAGCTTTTTTGTCATCAAATCGACATCTTGTCTGGAATGAGAATGTTGTACTGTTCTTGCATGTATTAAGTTAGGAAGCGGTTTAATGTGTGCCATTGTGCTGCATTTTATATTACACCTCCAGAGAAAATCAGACTTCTGTCTTCCTGTCCTTTGTGTCTGTTCAATAGTCAGTGTCCTGCTTGAACAGTTATTATGTACATAATGCACACTAATGAGAGAACGGTATGACGTATTTTGTGTCGGTTCATGTGTGTGTTTTGGATAAATGGACAGAGCCTATAAAGGCCTGGTGTTTTGCAGCCATGTTGGGTCAGATGTTGCCTGGTTTTTCCCCCTCCTGGGTTACTGTGTGAAGGAGTTCTTGTTATCGAAACAGTCTGGGGTGCAGTGAGTGGGAGGATGTTACCATTCTCGGTCATGCAGCTAAACTGTGGAGCGTACTGATCATTTATCTGACCATGGTTTAAGTTTGGTTCTTTTGTACTTAAAGACTAAGACTGTAGTTTTGTGCACACAGATGCTTATTCAGACAGATTTCTTCATGTTGTTCATATGAAACTCAGTAAGATTCTCTCTAGAGTCTGGAACACAGAATTGAAACAGAATGTTCAAGATATGCATCATTGTTTATGTTAAGTAGAGATCGGTAGTGGCAAGGATACTGAATCCTGCCCGCTCTGCCTTGTCATATATGCTTGGCAGCCTTGGCATAGATGTCTAATTGACTGTCATTTGGGACGTCTCCAGGGTTAGTTGACTGCTGTTATTTTTTTTACTTACCTCCTGTGACAAACTGCTTTCTGAACTGTTATTCTAAAGGAAGTCCAGTCCATTACTTTTGCCGATACAGATACTAAAACTTATTTTGCATGTGAACCCAGCCAGTATTTTTAAAGCAGAACCATCATTTAAACAAACCTTGTGCTTTGGTTGTGTGTGTGTGTGTGTCTGTGTGCGTGCCTGCTTTAATCCCTGCCTGCGAGAATGTGGGTTTTTGTGCCCTGTAATGGACTACATTGAAAAAAATAATAAAGAACTGTGAGATTAGTTCTTTTATACACTAAAATGGTAAAATATGTATCCTTATTTTGCATGGTTTGTGTCTACCCCTTTCTTTTATAACACCAGTGGAGGGGCAGCAGATTTGATAAATTGTTAAAGCTTATGTCTTTTATTCCGTAAAACCTTTGAAATGTGAAAGGGGTTTTAATGGGGTGTACTGTTCCATGTCCCTTGTGAAAGTCCAAAGCCTCTATGTGGGGGATTCTTGTAGGGGAGATTTTTGGTAATAAATCTAGCTGTGAAATCTAGTTGTACTATTATTATAACCCTTACATATATGTTTATACAAATTATTATACCTAGAAAATCTTTTACGAGTCGGGGGGGGGGGGGGGGGGGATTTATATCCTGACCCTTTGGGTAGATTCTCTAGGGCCAGCAATAGACTCATTGTTTGTGCAAATGCTTATTTACAGTAGTTTAAACAACAGAAACCTCCATATAAAGGCCAATATCAACAGAACGTTGCATACAAATGTTAACTCTGTATGGGAATGGTTGGTCATTTAAAGATTTAGAGATGCCAGCTAACTGGACCAGAATGATTAGTCCTATTCACTGTTAGCAACCTTATTCTTGTCATGTTCGAAAGTGTGAATCATCAGGCTTACACGAGTAGAAAAAAGCATTCTACTCGTATTGTACTTGGATGTGAATGCTGCTTTACTAAAAGGCTTTGGGGAGCCTGTGGACAGGAAGTCTCTAATGCTGCTTTGTTGAAAGCTGACATTGCCTCCCCCAGAAAACCACAATGGCCTGCAGCCTTCATACAGATTAGCAGACTATGCTTCAGCTTTTTAGCTATACCACAGAGACATCCTGACCCTTTTTCTAATTAATCAACAATGAATAATTAACAATTAATAAACAAAATTGTTACAGCATTTTAGTCAGGTTTCTCATCATAACTCAAAGGCAGTGATTTTTTAAGTGACTTTTTCCAGCGTGTTCTTTTAAAATCTGATGAATTCCACATGGCTGACATGCATGCTTAATGCCTAAATAATTACTGTAACAGCATCGAATAATAACCAATTACTTTTTGGAATTAGTTGGACTGATAATTAAGCAATTTAGTGCAACATTGTGTAACAAAAATTACCAAACATTTTTATTTCTTTGTAATAATTTGCTTATGAGATTTTCAAGTCTCATTTAGTTCCTGTTTTTGATTTGTTAATTTGGCTTTTCCACTTTTTAGGCCTTGTCACAGCAGATATTTTTGGTCTACACGACATTTAAATTTTAGCAGTTAATAAATGTGAGTGTCAGAAAATAGGTTTCGTAAGACACATTATTATCAGAGATTATTAAGCTATAGAATGACTTGATCATATACAGACTGACAGTTTGGAATTTGGAAAACACAGTGTGGGTTAGCTTATGTAAAAAAAATGAACATAACCTTAGTTCATACAGCAATAAAAGACAAGTCATTATGTATGAGGTTCTCAAAGCTGTCTGCCATTTAGTGGCCATAAAGTTTGTACTGAAACCTCCTCAAAATCCTTATCAGCTGTTCTTGGTTGGGGTCTGGTGAGGTTTGCCTGGTTATTGGTTCTAATACAAATCATTTCAATTATTTACAGAAAATAGATGGATGGGTTTTATTCAATCTTGGAGTGTTTATATGAGCAGTAGAGACTTGCACAGTAAAACAAAAATACACAAAATATGCATATGCTCCTTTTATAGTTTTCTTACACAATAAGAGATAATGAGAAACATTATATATAGTGTATTTATTATTTCATTAATAATAATACAGTGCGTATAGTAAATAATCAAGCAATAAAATCAAAGGAATGTAATTTTAAAATGTAAAATTAAAATGTCATTTATTGTTAACAAAAAAGAACACCTCATTACAAAATATTGAGTGAAATCTTGAAACGTATTAAGTATCTAAATACAGTAATATATCAAACCATTCATCCTATAAGTGGTAAATGTCCATGGTTCAGGGTTAGCCATTTAGTCCAGCTGTATTCTTGAAGAGAGAAAGATAAAGAGCCAAAGTTACTGAGTGACAGACAGATGAGGACTAGCAACTCTTTATCCGGGCGATGGGAACGAGAGCAGGATCTAATCTCGAGCAGAGGGACTTCTAAAGAAGTGGCAATCTAAAGAAGCTTATCCATTATCCAAGCTGGCTAAGAGCATTGTTTTCATTCATATTAGATTCAAGTCTACTAAGCATGTAAGTGCAAGGCATCTTCAATCAGCTTTAGTAGAAACTGGTTAAGAGGAGTCTTTTTGGACCAGAAAAAAGCTTTACAGTGCATACGTGACTATACACTCAGCCACAAACTTTTTTGCTGTTGCCATTGAAAGCAAAGAACATTAGGAAGAATGTATTGCAAAGTTAAAGTGAAGTTTGTTTTTAAAGTTCTAAAATTGATTCATACCCTTCTTGACACTATCCTACTAATTTATCCAGGCTTGGGACCAGCGTGAAAATGCACTCGTTTATGTGGCTAGGCACCTATTAAAATAATATAAAATAAAGAGTCGGTCCTGATCTAGAACCTTATTGCTGTGTGATAGAACTACACATCCTTTGGATTACTAAGCATGTACCCTAACCACTAGGCGACAGATTCAGATGAATTCTGGCAGTGGGTTCAAGGTCAAAATGTTTAGGCTTAAAACTCTTCTTAGGAGGAGCTGAGAACCTGCAGTAAATTTATTTTTATTTTAACCTTCCAACAAGCATGTTCAATCTCCAGGCTCGACGCCCATGCTATGTCTACGACTCATCTCCTGCTCTCCTGGCGCACCTTTGTATTGATTACTTTTTCTCTTTGTGCTGCATATGGGGGCCGAGTTCAAATGTTTGATGTTGTTAGGTAAACGGTCCAAAGTAAATAAATGGAACACATCCAGAGGAAGGGTGTATCTGTGTATGGAGCTGGCTGGCCCTGAGTAGAAAACCAAAGTTCCCTCAAGGAGCTGACCGATAAACAGCAGGGTTTGCATTCCAGTGGAACTGTAGTATGAGAACCACCGTTATATCTTTCTCATTTCTACATCTAGTTTACACAGGGTGCACTGATACCAAACCTCAGTTGTCAACACACATCAACTCCAATGGTTCAAGTGCTAATCTTTGTTGTAATTTATCAGTATGCATATAATACTAGTCAAAAGTTTGGACCCCCTCCCCAGGCTGTATATGGTATTTGACCAAGAAAGAGAATGCTGTGTCAGGTGATCTGGCCTCCATAATCTCCTGACCTAAACCCAATTGCAATTGAAGTAAAACCACTCTCATTAATTATTTCCCCCAAAGACAAGTTTTGATGACCCCCCTCCCCCTGTACCTATAATGACCATTTTTGACACCGCAATTTTTTATAGAATTATAAGTCTGATAAATAGAGGTCAGTGAAATCAAGGTTCCATTTATGGTCAGCCATCTAGTCACACAAGATTAAACGAGAAAGCTAATGATTACTTAATAATTCCGATAGCTTGATGTTAAGTCAGTTTTATTTATATAAAATACAGGGAGAAACCTTCAGAGGATCCAGACTCTTTCTTGGTGGACTGGAGATTATTTAACAAACATTAACAAACACAATATTTAACAAAATCACACTAACAAATTAGTAATAATCAGCAGTAATGGTTGTATAGTCTTTGAAAGGGTCTGTGTTAGTTTCTGAACATTCTTGGTGTAAAGACACAAGATTACTGACTCATCTAGCAGGCGTTGTTTTTGTTCTTGGAGGGTAAAAAAAGGTTTACATCAGAACCACCACCATCCAACTCGGACGATTGGACACAGAAGAAGCAGAATTACAGCAGCCCCACATCCCTTTTTCTTTTCCTTTTGCAATTTTTGTCCTTAACAGGATAAAGAACTTCCACTGGTAACGGTGTAGAAATGTCTGATCATCCACATATTCTTGGAAAAAAAATTATTTGATGCAGGCCTTCCTCCATTGCTCTTATCTCCAGCACTCATTCCTGCATGCCAACAGGTGTTTCTATATTAGACCCTAGCATAGACACCTCAGTAGTAGCAGAACTACTCAGAACACTGTCTATGTACACATTGAGTCAGATCTTTAGAACTGACTATGTTGACCTCTACAGAGCCTTCCGAAATGATCTAACTACATGCCAAAATAATGTGGACCACAAGGAGTAACAATGCGGACCACAAAGAGGAGCACAATAGTCAACAAAACAATGGTGCGTGCACACTTGTAGTTAATGTGTTCGCTCTCTGCATGTGGCGGTGCATTGAAATGTGATTTACAATCCAACATTTAAAAGCATTTATTGTTCACTGTCAAGCAGCTTAAATCTACAACGACCTTTCCCATTCGTCATGGAAAACTGAGGGTAAGCACATCACAGCTTCTACAAAATCCCCCCCACACGCACACACACTAATGTTGTGACAGTAAATTACTGTTTGTGTCGTTGTCTTGCATCAAACCGATGCAGAAGTATGAATTCGGCTTCGACTTCACAATTGGTTGATTCTTTAAAAAGGCTACAAACCACCAAATTCACTCTGCCTTGTATACAGTAATGCTCTTCTTTATTAGATGTTTGCCAATTTAAATCTGGTGCACTTGGATTATGGATATTTTGACTTTGAATTTCACTCCAGAGGATGTGAAGGAATCGCTGGTTTCTGGATCGGTGTGATTGGTGAGGCTGGTTTTAACTCTGTAATTAAAGGGAATCCAGTGTGTGTGTTTGTTTGTTTGTGTGTGTGTGTGTGTGTGTGTCCACATGTGTGCCATTTTTCAAGTCTTTGTAAATGATGGTGGATTGTTGACTTTCTGACTTCCACTTTACACAGAGCTAGACTTAGAGCAACAGTTCCTCCACCCATGAACACAGCCTGACACAGCCACCCACATAGGTCATTATAACAGGAACAATCTGAAGCCATTGTTCTCCTGGTCATGCTGATGTCTTGGAACAGTGGTGTGACAACAAGTGAATCCAAACAGGAGTATCAAGGATTATAGTGAAAAAACATTTTCAATGTAATGGACCTAAAATCTGACAAGTTAGACATTAGCTCTAGGACTTGTTAGACTCTGAGAAATGTATATGAGTACATTAGGCAAGAGTCATGCAGCAAAATACAGGGGGATGGCGTAGTCAATGATGTACTACTTTTTTACCGTGATTCACTTACCGGCAAGATTTTATGATCAATATAACAAAAAAGGTTGAATTGATGAACATTTGTCGTAACAACTGTTTTTATTGGCCATGTTTTCTAACACGGCTGTTGCAAAGCAGTGCAGTCAGCAGTTCTGTACCGTTTAATCCTAAAACCTGAATCCTGCCTAGGGTTTAAATAGCTGGTTAATGACTTTGGGTATTGACTTAAAGTGCTCAGGGGACAAGCAGTGCTTACTAAACTGGGCAGACTTGTACATTTTTTAAAATTTGGACCACAGTTATATAACATCCACTTTTTCCAAATAAAATGTTTCCTTAAATAACAGAGTGGGGTTGATTGCAGCCCCAGTGCCAAGAGATGTAGCTCCAACCTTTTGCGTTTCTGTTTATTTTGGAAACATTTGAAGAAACTTTTTAGATATGTGACAGTAGATTAGCGTTTTTACTCTTTGTTGTGTTTTGGGTTTGTTTATGTTTTTCATAAATGCAGTTGCCATTTGAAAGTACAATGACATGAAAACATGTTTTAAGAATAAAAAAGTTGCAAGCAGGTGATGCTGTTGAATATTCCACTAGCACGCCCGTACAGATATTCAGAAATATCTGTACTGTTTGAAACTCAGCATTGCTACAGGTCAGCTGGGTGATATTTAGTAAAGCTTTACGTGCCAGTAAAGAGTTCAAAAAATGGCTCTTGATCAACATGTATGAACTATTCACCAACTCCAACTGAGCTGCTCGATGTTGTAGCATGAGAAATATTTGGATCAGTTAGCAGTAAGTGGAGTGTCAATGAGAAAGAAATTTATGGGGCGAGGGTTACCCCTGGCGGAGAAAATGTAGGAACATAATATAGTTTCAAAACACTTCAGCATACACACAAGCGTTACAGTATTTGCAACCTTATCATCCACACCATAATAGCAATGCTGCATTACATAATTTTTTAGTATTCTCCACCTCACTAAATGTACCCTAATGTTGCAGATTAATTTATGAAATATACACATTGTTGTGCACATAAAGTATGTGACCTTCTTTCATCGATTGGTCATGTATAAAAATCAAAAGCAATAGCAGGACATCCAGTTGTAGTTCGGTAGCATGACAAGAAAGCATTTGTTTGTCTTCTTTGCTGTCCAAGGTGCTCTCAAAAATCTTTGCAATTACCTAGTACAAAATACACCAAAGAGATTGATATTCCTCCTGCTTCACATTACTGTCCAGCTTTCACATCCATAAAGAGCCACAGAGAAAAACATTGTCTGGAAAGTTCTAATCTTTATTTAGAGAAACGAATCATTTCATTTGAAAATCTTTTCCAGTTCGTTCATTGTTGATCTGTGAGTTACCAGACCGTGTAATGTTTCTGTGCTGTTAATAATTGATCAAACCAAAGGCAAAATCATTGGTCTTTTTTGTATGCAAGGCTTTCTGTTTTATCTTTCATGTCATTTTCAAATACAGTTTGGGTTTGTATTTTAGTTTTTTTAATAAGAGCATTTGGGTTTAATTGGTTTTCTACAATTACTTACAATGAAAGTTATTTATGTTTTAGTTCATTCAGCTAAAAGAAAATTTCTAAGGTCACAAAGAACCTGTAAGGCTTGTAAATCTTTTATTGCACAAAACTGAGCAATAGGGTTGTGGTTATTATGCACTAAATTCTACTAGAATAGAAAAGACCTTTCCTCAAACATTTTGAATCATGAATAAAAGAATATGCTTCAAACTTGGAGTACCTTCATGGTCTATTTAAACCATGTTTTGCACCAGACAACCTCAGAGCTGTTGGTCTTCCACCACTTTAATTCTCTACCCAGGATTTAAGGAAGACAAGCATCAAGCCTTTTTTTGCTCCCACACCCAATTGGTAGAACAAGCGTTCCTGGTTTGTCCAAATGTTGGAGTATCTAATATATAATACAAACTAACCAAGCACTTAAGCCAAGTAACGCATTTTTAGTAAAACACACACAATCACAAAGTTTATTGCAGATTTGTAGTTTGTCTGCATAATTAATACAAGTAAAATGTTGTCTGTTTAAACTAGAGAATGCTAATGTTTACTAAGGAAGCTAAGATAAGCACGTCTGCTAAATGCCAAAAATGTAAACGGAAAAATGTCCTGGTTTGCTGACGCATTAAAATTCTTTCCTTGGAGCTACGAGGTCAAGGCTAAACCCTAAAAAACAACCTACAGCTTAATCCTTTCTTCAACAAACATAGTTTGCACAGTGCTGTCAGACAGGTAATGTTCTCGTGGCATTTTCCAAAATTTGTCCATCAGACTAACAGACATTGCAGTGTGAGCCATCACTCCACAATACATTTTCACTGCTCCTGAGTTCTTCGTAGGTTTTACACCACTAAACAAAGCACATACAATTTTCAATATAATTTCAAATACTATTTCAAATTGTTTCTTTGTTTCTCTGTAAAGTTGCTTTGAGACAAAAGCTGTCGTGAAAATCGCTATACAAATAAATTCGACTTAAAATTCAAATATACGTATGCAAATTTTTTTTAAAGCAACTATTTGTTTTGACTTCAGAAGCAATTTAAATTAGATCCATCCGTACATCATCTATTTCATATCATCAAACTCCACAGTGCGATGAACTAAGCAACTGTTCCCCACACTAACAAAAGAACATGAATGTAATAATGTTCTTGAGTCGAAGTACATTTTATTTTATAATAATTGTTACATTAATTACTTTAAAACAAATTAGTTCCAAAAAAATTAATGATTAGACTAAAAGGGAGATTTTTAAAACGTGTGGCAACCCAAGACTCACCTGTTAGGAACTACTGACTTAATAGCTACAGTATTGTATTGGTAGGTGTGACATAAAAAAGACAGATTTTTTACTTTGATTGGTTGGAATCGTCCAGTTGCATGTTATATCAACTTTTTCATTTTTCATTTAAATTTTTTTTTTTTCATTTTCTGATGTTCATTGGAAGTGACAAGGCAGAATGGCGTGTGAATATGAAAAGTGTCACTGCAGCTTTCTGCTGTGGTTCATTTCCAGCTTTGTCCTGTGTCATTTACTATCCACAGACAGGTTCTGTCATAAGCAATAAATCCATTCTATCACTATTCTATCCTATCCAGCTTGCTCTTATCAAGCTCCTAAGCTAGTTTCATGTAGCCCAGCTATTAATGAGCCATTCCTAAAAATTGATTCGGGCACAACGATCACTCGTTTAATGACTTTCAGTAATGAAGAAATAGAGATCATGAACTGGTGGACTTCATTTCAGTATCTGCACGTGAGAAACATATCTAAACTTATGTTTGTATATATTATACAGTATTTCGTCAGTATATATTCTACACTTCAAATCTACAAGGTTTCACATCAAATCTAGAAGGTTCTGGGTTTTATTCCCAGATGGAGTGACTCTGTCGGAAATTGTTCTTTGTGTGTCTGTGGGTTTCCTATTTAATTTTGTTCAAAAAATCAGGTACAAATAGGAAAAAAAGAGTAATATAAAGCCTTGAATTATTTTCTTTTATTTGGTGTCTTGTTTGCCCATCTCGCTCACAGCAACCAGCATTCTGTTTTCAGGCCTGCCTACGTTTAATGTTTACTGGGAGTCGGTGTCAGATAGGGAGGATAATAAAGGATGTGCCTGTCAAGGAAAAGACAGATAAAAGAAAATGAGAAGTGGGACAGTGGTCTAAGACGGTTATTGGGTTGTGTACTGTTGACGTTTTTAGAGACATCATAAAAAATGTATGCTTTTTCAACAGGGACTTAAACTAGCTGCATTCTCTTTTAGAATGAACTTTTTGGCTCTATTGTTTTGTGGGTTTGTAGGTGTAAATGATAAAACATCAAGCCTAATCACATTAATTAACTTAATTAATCAAATTAATTAAAGACAAAGTGACACTCGGACCCTAGCATCCAATCAACCAGGGAGGGTGGTATCTCGAGAAAATCGGCTGGCCAAGCATCTACATACAGCAGAAATGATCGAATATGTGGAAGGGAGTGGCATGTTTCTGTGAGGGGGTGTGAAATTGTGCTTTAGTGACAAATACAGGAATTCTTATTTTAATTCATCTTTAAAAATGCAGAAGTGTCGACTGGCATAGTTTGATGAAAATGTATTATGACAGCAAGAACTAAAGCATGTCGAACGGATAGTTGGACATACAGATTTAGTATCTCTGCTTCGAGTGCAGGTTTTATTGTGAACGAATACTGACTGTTGTAGGCTGAATGTCGGTGGAAAGGTTAAAAGGCCACAATGGAAATGCCAATTTCAGGGTTGTATTTTTATGTTGTATTTTTCTTGGGTATTTTGGGGGCTATTTTGGGATGCTCTTAGTAGAAATCCCAGACACACGAAATGAAGTAGCACTCAACTGGTCTGACAATTTAACAACCCGGCTGTCTTTTAGAGATGTGGAAGAGTTCCACAGTCTAATGATGATCTGGGTCAGTTGGGGCCTTCATAATGGGTCTGTCTATGAAGTGTTCTGTTGGACTGTTAAATGAGTCCTGAGCATGCTCAGACTGTACAGTGTGTTCAGACTTTTTATCTACAGTTCACTACACTACAGACAGAAAACAGTGAAGGGGCTTTTTCGGCTGAGTTTTTCTAACTAATAAGACAGCACATTGATATCCGTCTTCTAAAATCTGTGTTAGCTTTCAAGCTTTAAGATTGAGATTGAGTTTGTTTTAAATGATGGATTTTGGAATTGCTGCAAAATCACATTTTATCAAGAATGCTCTGAAAGGTTAGAACATCATGTCTCTAAAAACACACAATTAATCATTACATTAACAGTGCAAACCTACGGATTGTGTAATTTAGATACAATATGGTACATTTGCCAATGTGCATAACTCAAAAAAGAAGATTTATATTCAGAAGAAAATCATGTGCAGCACAATTTAACTTTGCAGTTATCTTGAGGAAATATGTCGTAAGAATCATTCATATGAATGCAAGCTCAGCTTAATGTTGCTTAATTGGCAGATTAATTATAGACATTTGTAATGTCAAAGCTTAGTTATATATTTCCAAAATGACAATAATAAGAAGCAGTACTGGTACTTTTGAACCTGCGCATATGGAAAAGGAGGTGGAGTGATGCGGTTTTGATAGACAGGTCAATTGAGATAGTTGTTAAAGAGATTGGAATTTGTGATGTGATGGGATATTTATACACACAATCAACAAATATCAGATTAGATGCTTTTTAACATGCATGCTTTATTAATCAGACAGCGACAATGTATCCAATTGTTCTTTTTTAATTGTTTAGTACATATCTACCTAGTAGTAAGTGTGGTCGTATGTAAATCCCACCTGCCCACTTTCTAAAAGGGTTTAAATTCACAAATCAAATTCAGAGCTATCGATCAGTTGTGTGTTTACAAACAAACACGATTGGCCATGTAGAAGGGAAGGACAAACCTCCTTTCCGTCGTGAGATGCTAAGGTGCAGTCAACAATAAGTAGGGTTGCATCAGAAAAGGCCTACAGGATAAATCTAGTACACATAACAGAATGTCTATTTGTGGCTACAACTAAATATGAAAGAGAAAAAATCCATTAATAATAAAAGCCGTCTTAATAATTAAACATATTTTCAGTTTTATATGCTGAAAAGGAAAAACTTGGCTAAATACAAGCTTGAAAAATTATAAATTATGTTGCCAAAGTGCTAAATAATTAACAAGTTTACTTAACACATTGAATTGTAGTATTGTGAAACATGATTAATAATACTTGTAATATCTAGTGATGACATGTTGTGCAGTCTAAAAGTACCACCACGTAGTAAATCACTTCCACCGCTTGGAATCAGGTGCCGACCCAGATAAGTAGGAGGTTTGTGTTAGGAAGGGCCAAATCAATTATGTGGACAACAATCCACCAATTGGGAGAAGATTTATTTACTAGTGTTTACATTTCATATTCAGCATTTAGCAGACACCTTTATTCAAAGCCTTTTACAGTTACAATAGACCATCTTTTTTTGAGCAACTGAAGGCCTTACTCAGGGGGCCAACTGTGGCAACTTGGTGATTGTGGGGCTTGAACTATAGACCATTTGATTGCTATGGCAAGTACCATAATCACTTAGCCAAGACTGTCCTGTGTGCTATCTTCATTACGACCGGAACATAGCTCAGGCATTTCTGTAATAACAGAGAAACCGCTAATGCACTTCCTAACATTTTTGTAAAGAATGTAAGACTCGAATATGTTTGTTAAACTCATTACTTTTACTGGAATAAAACACCATCCAAAACTTTTCACTGAGTTAAAAGAGTCAGGTCTACAGTTACAGTAAGATCAACAAAGTTTGATGTTTTGGAGGAGGTGCCACAGCTTCATGTGGGGAAAGAATATGATTTTTTCCTTATGTCCAAGTCAAACAGTTACCCCCCCCCGCCCCCCCCCCCCCCCCCCCCCCCCCCCG
>JAOUQU010154795.1:0-14891 GCA_028566735.1 Ammoglanis amapaensis | reverse complement strand
AACAGGATACTAGGCAGTGGAGCTCGGTGTGCCCTAACTCGAAGCTTGTTCCTGACGCCGGCTCGTTTTCCTCGGGGCCGCGATCTTTGTTTACGTCCATTGTTCTCCCGCAAGATCTCCTCCGGCCACGACGGATCAGGAGTTAAAATAGCCGAAAGGTGAGGGTTTTGTATATTAATAGAAATAAGAGTGGCTCTGTCATAGTAGATTCGAGCCGTGGTGAAAAGAAAGTGAAGAAAAAACTAGTAGAAATATATAAAATAATTAAAAATAAACAAAGTGTGGACGGAGCTAGTGTGACGGCTGCCGACCTCACCGGCGCCATCTTGGTCCCTAACTAAGTAGTAGTGATGTAATAATACACCATGAAACAAAAAAAGCTAAATAGGTAGATAGTAGAAAATAAATATTTACCAAAAGGTAAATAAAATCAAATTTACTTTGAAAACTAATATAAGGAAAGTGTCAAGAATTGTATCGTTGCATCCCACCTGTTTAGGAACATCCTACCTGTTTAGGAATCATTTTTGTGTCTGTGTGATGGTGCCCACTAAAACAACCCTGCACAGATAAGTTAAATAATGTTATATAAAGTTTTATTGTAACATAATGTAGCATAAATGAGATTCATTGCTGGACGTTTAGTGTATTCATCACCTCTGGGTCACGTGTCCATCTACTTTTATGCAATTTTAACCATTTCTTTGGTTACAGGAGTCTAATTTTTTCGAACTAATATGCTGACTCTTTTTTTCTCCCTGCATTTCCAGACAAGTTTAATGCCTACGTGACCCTGAAGGTACAGAATGTCAAGAGCACGACTATCACAGTCCGGGGGAACCAACCGTGCTGGGAGCAGGACTTCATGTTGTAAGTCTGTATCGACTTGTTTGCAACAACCACAGAAAGAAAGAGATTTAAATTGTTTATTTAAAATAATTCCAGAATTGGGGTAAAGTGCCATCATTACATACCTGGAATGTTTTGCCGAACTGATTTCTCCTGCACTCATTAGCATTTTTTGTTAGCAATGACAAAATCTGTCCTGTGTGGCTCTTTTACTGATTGCCATCATTTCGGTTCTGATGGAAGCTCAGGAAAGCCAGACGCCTAGATGTCCCTCCGTATGGAGACGCATTACTGTTAATGCAATAAGGTGCACCCTTAGGTAGCGGTGCAGCGAACTGAATGGAATGAACACAAAGCAGTACAGTTTCTGGTTCCTTCATCTTTTATTGTGTTATTATTTCTTATACTTTCCCCTTCACCTTTTTTTTTTTGCAAAAAAAAGTATTATATTATTTATTGATAATATAAGATGAAAGTATTATATTATTTATTTCTTTTAAGATTAAAAGAAACAACTTTTTTTGGGATATGAGTCATTTTCAATATTTAATGGCTTTTTATTAATATCTATATATATAGTGAGACTACTGGACAATTTCACATTTCAACGTAGTGCATGTTTTTGGTCTGTGGGAGGAAACCAGAGTACCCGGAGGAAACCCACGCTGACACAGGGAGAACATGAAAACTCCGCACAGAAAGTCCCCAGCCCGACCCGGGGATCGAACCCGGGACTTCTTGCTGTGAGGTGACAGTGCTATAACCACTCAGCCACCGTGCCGCTATAGTTAATTAATAACCAGTAACAATTCCTGCGTTCTTGTGCTGACTGAATCTGACCTGTTGGTTCTGTTGTTTTTTATCCACTTGCTTATGAATCATGGAATAGTCACATTCTTCTCAAACACAAATGTATTTTCACAAACCATTGATCTGTCCCGTGGAACGTACAATGAATGGATTGTTGTAGGAGGTCTCACATTTCTAACCATGCAGCAGAACTGATGTGTTATAAATAACAAATGGCTTCTATTATTTTTCGAGCTGGAACAAAAGCAGCCTTCGAAATTTAACCACACAAATCCTCATGCATACTCAGTCACACACAGACGTGGATAAATTAAATGAACACACTACACAAAGGATGTGAGACTGACATCTCCCTCCACAACTATGGGCATGTAGAGTAGCACACGAGTCCCGCAGAGCTCCGGTAACCATATAGAGCCCTTACCATGGTTGTAGGTGTAGCTGTGTATTTGGATTATGGTTGTAGACAGTCACACCAGACTTACAGACTTTGACTTTGCTACATTTGGGTATCAGAGAAAACCCAGAGGCAAAGATGATCTATGGGTTTAGATTAACTCACAATAAGCAAGAAGTAAAGCAATGCATGTTCTATTTGTGTATTTGCGGCTTTTCTGCTGGTACTTCAGTTTCCTCCTATGGTCCAGCCGTGACATGCAATCAGGTTAATTGGAGACACTAAAATTGTGTGTTTCTCGACAGACTGGCGACACCTGTTCGGGTCAGGTGTTTAGTATATTCGCCCAGTTTGTCTCCCATCGTGACCCTAAATAGAATTATGTGTTGGTTACGCTACATAATGGATGGATAAAGGGATGGATTCATTTGCTCCGGGTGGAAATGTTTTATTCAACATAAGAAAACAACTATGTTAGCAAATCTTCACTTCTCAGAAACTGTGATATTACAATTAAAGTCTGAAATTAAAATAGCTGATGGTAATAATGCCTTATAATCTAAAAATATTATTAATAATAATGTAAATACTTTTTGTTCTTAATGTGAATACTTTTTGAGTACATGCCAAGATCTACAACCCAGAATCAGCTCCGTTTCTCACATTTACTTGATCTTTTATTTGACTGCGGACAAATAAAACCTGATATATTTCATGTTTTGTCTGCTGATTTTCCTTCATTTCCTTTCTTAATTAGTATCCTATCCTGCATTTTCATGCTGCAACACATTCCAAAAAACTTTGGGCAGAGAGAAATTTAGGGCTAGTAATGAGATAAAGAACAATAATAATTGATAATGATGTGATTCAGAAGAGGCAAAGTCAAGCGGTGATTGTAATTATGGTTTGGAACAAAAGCAGCATCAAGCAAAGACCCAGTCTAAAATGTTAAAACTAATATACCTCAAAATGATTGGAAGGAATGGGGGGAATTTCAAGGTAGATCATAGATGATTTCTTTTGTATAGCTTATATGTCTTCTACATATTGCAGAATTGACAGCAGAGCAGTCTGATTCTATGCTTGAACATTTTTTGGAATGTTATAGAGCTAAAATGCAGGAGTGGATGTTTGGTAATTAATTTAGTTAGTAAAGGAGGCGAAACACGAAACTATGTCAGATTCCAACCATCTGATTGTTTATTCTTATTTGCATAAACAGTAGCTATGCCATCATCAGGGCTTCTGTAACACCATGCAAGGTGAGCACACATGATTCCTGTGTTTTACCCACATTCACTGCTCTGAAATTCCCCATTCTAAAATAAAAAAACAAGCTCTGTCACGCTCTGATAGCTAGTGTACCTCGAGTGCCATTCAGTGGGTGACTTTCCACCATTCCCTAACTATTTGCATATGTTAATAGTACAAGCAGTGGAATAGGTCACACAAATATCTGTACGGAGCTGTAAAGGTGATGCCTGGGCTATTCAAAAGACTAGATAATGAGGGTCTCAGGGTGAAAGGCACTTGACATATTTTGGCCATAACAGGCAGCTTAATGAGGTCTTGTTCTGAATCTCTCCATGAAAACCTGCTGATCTGTGATACGCAACGAGCCTTTCGGATATTTTTTCCCTCTGACCTTTTTTGGACAGCTTGTGAGAGATTGTATTCATAAAGGCATCATTAAAGGTAACCTACTGTATTTTTGCCCTTGATTTAAAACAAAACACTGTTGTTTAGGAGCAGGCATTGGTGTGTACACTTGCGTGCACTAGCATACTAATGAAGATCCATGTTTCATCTTGCTGCCTAATGTCATTGTTTCTTTTTAATTATGTATTACAACAAGGAAGCAAGAATTATTCAACCAAGCCAGATTAACAAAGCAAAGCAGTCTGACTAGGAACAGGAGAGATAAAACAGTGATTATAAGATGGTAGAGACTTCCTTAAACCTTGAACTCTATTTAGCATTTATATTTAATAACAACGGCTTTATTATACATGGAATTATAATTACACAATTACTGAAAAGAGGTTGTTAATTGGAGACTGTTCCCAAATCTAGAGGAGGTCAAGTACACTTGTGGATCTGTCTGTCATTTTTATTTACTTCAGGAACTCATCTCTTAATCACTTGAACCCAATCACACACCTTTTTCCCTACTCATATCCCTATTATTCAGTTGTGTCAGGCTCTTTCTCTCTCTGCCTGTGCACGGTTGATGTGTGTGTGTGTGTGTCTGTGTGTATCTCTCCCTGTGTGAGTGTCTATGTGTGCATGTGTGTGAGAGAGAGTATGTTTCAGATATGACTTTTCAGGGTTTAATCTGACCCATAATGGGATTAAAGAAACTGAGACAGAATGCTGTGGCTACACTGGGTTAGAAAGATAGGAAGAATTACAGACTGATACAGAGATGAACCAGGATAAAGAAAAATAGCAAGCAAAGGAATCTATTTTCACCTTAGTTTTGTTATCAAGACCAAATAAATAGCTGGCAAACTCACTACCTTCAAGCTATGTAGTAAAAGCATTCGGAAAAAGAAACAAAAAATGAAACACCACCATAAAAAAATCCTTCAGTAGTCATGTTCGGTAAATATTTTTTACCACAACATAAAATATAAACAGTTTTACACACACATGCCATACATAAAACGACAAATTCATTTTAATAGACTTCAATTAACCTGACTGCATGTCTTTGGCCTAGAGAATCCAATCCAATTCATTGAAGACCCCACCCACAATGGCTGAATGGTCTCTGCTACAGGCAATGCCAACATTCCTAGTGTAAGATGTGTGGACGATATCTGCGCTAAAGTCGAGGACCAATGCTGAACAGGGTGTGGCTGATCGGCATCTGAACTCGGCTCATTTGGGTGAATAACACAACAAAACAACTGGGTACTAATCTAAAAATCAAGAGAGGAAAGAAAAAGCAAATAAATAATAATAATAACAATACATGCCAATGATACAAAATAGTTTATATGCCAAATATGAAAGACTCTAAAAGAAGTGCCGTTTTTATTCTATCATCTGTTACAGCGTAATGGAGAATTTAGAGGATTTTATCAGCTGAGATAAACGTCTTGTTTAAGTAGAGATCTATTTAACGAAACTGCATCTGCCACCGTGTAATTCTCACTAAGAAGAACAATAATTGTAGTGGTGTTCACCAGATAAGCCCTGCACCATCAATCTGTTTTTTTTACTTCACTAAGTGCACTGAACCTCAATGAACAATGATTATCACTGTACTGCATTTGAACCTTCCACCTCTTCAACACGTCTGTATTTAATGGTAATGAAGTGTTTACTGGGCTGAAAGATTTTTTGGAGACTATAATGCCTACCGGGAACACACAACCTTGGCATGAAGACGGGGGAGACACACACGATCCGGGCCGCTCTAATAAAAGAGGCTGCGCCAGCACTGCACTTTATTTATAAATTTTCTCCCATTTTCTCTAAATTTAACACAGTCAATATGCCTTCCACAGCTGGAAATCCTGATTGTCTTCACGGAGGGTATGTTGCTGATCGCACCCACACACATACCCCTTATTTCTGGCCATGCTTTCTGCACAGACACCTACTAACCACACATAGTTTCAAAACTTCACCTACTTAGCTCAGTCATTATTGTTATCCAGCAGAGATTACATGCACTGACAGTTATGCCCTCTAGAGGATGCCCAGGCGACTGGTAGAAGAGCCGATATCCGAATCATGATGTTCAGATGTTCAGCGCTGAAGTGCTACAGGCAGATCCTTCTGCACCACCTTTCCTCATCCAGGTACTATGACAATCGAACACTTTACTGCATCCCCTGATTCAGAATAATTGCTGCACCTACTGAGGGAGCATAGAGAGCGCTGCATACTAGCAGAACTCTACACACCTGCCACCTGAGGGAGACAGTAAGTGACCATGTGTCTCACCAGAAACAAACACACACTACTAAGTGTAATTCTCATTACTGTCCACAGTACACTATTATAACTTTTACTATTTTCTTATTGTTGATACTATTTGCAGTATTAATTCATTAATAATGAACTAATAACAATTAATATAACTAATAACTATTTAGCAAATTTAGTTTCCATATTTGTCATGCCAATGAATCTACTTTTGACTCCAGGTTGGATAAGAAAGACTAAGATTTCCAAGTACCACCCTGCCCCCTTAATTTAATAACTTAAGAACTAAAGGAACCGTGTTTGGATCTTCCCTTAATCCCCTTGCAGCAGCTGTGAGATGTATTGAAGTCAACATGGCTCAAGATACCAGTGATAACCCACCAAGTCCATACAGAGGCAGTTCAAACCAGTCTAGAACTGGAGCGTAGTTGCTAAGTTACTGGACTAGTAGAGTCATCAGAAGGTTGCTGGTTCAAGCCCCAGCTCTACCGAATCCCTACTGTTTGGTAGTTGTATGTAGTTCTAATTTAAATAAAGTTGTTCTCCGATAGTGGAGTCTTCCACCAAGATCAAATTTGGTTTATAATCCCAACTGGTTTATACTCTATTTCATTTCTTTCTACATAGTTAAATGCATGCTTATAAGAAGCATCCTCCTATAAAGTTTGGGTTTTGTTAGTATACACAATGCATCCTTAGATAATGCAGTGTAAATATGAGAACATCAGAACCATACACCTCAGAAGCCAAAGCAGCTTTCCCATGAGGCCTATTAAGCTGTCAGGCATCTCTATCACAGCATCATGGCTAATAAGGCCTAGTGAGAGCAGGATGTTGGACAGTGCTTAACAAATACAACACAAACGAGGGAGTCTCCATGCTGTGAAGCCCACAGTAATGTGCCAGCTCCAGGCAAAAACATTAAGTACACATCTACACGTACATTCCGTGTGTGGAACTATATACCAATATGTGAAGGCTACAATAATTTGGCATGCCCCATTATGCTTGGCTCATATTGCTCATATCATGCTTTTTCTGGTTGTCTCTAGAATGTTCTATGTAGTTTATTGAAATGCCTATATACACGTATACAGATGTACAGTAAAATAAAATACCTTCTTCGCATAACAAAGCTTGTATGTATGAAAGTTGGGGTCAGAGCTTAAGGTCAACGCTCCTGGAAGAGATAGGGTTAATATTCTTGCTCAAGGATCCAACAGTGGCTGTGTAACAAAGTCGGGATTTGAATCCAGGTCTCCTCTGCAGATCTCAACCTGACAGAGTGTATGTGTGGCCGTCTTGATTTCTGCGTTCTCTCTATGAATCCTCCAGCAGCTGTGGGATGCACTGCAGTTAGCATGGCTCCAGATACATGTCATAACCAGCATGTTCTGAATTATGTGTTGCGACAGTGTGTTTTAGCAACCTACTATACAGAATGAGCTTATAAAGGCAATACGATTACTCCTATCTGTAGCTCTATGAATGTCGGCACACATTGTGGTTGAGGAACCTCTATAAGGTGTTATCTGTGTGGTGGACCATTCTCAGCACTGTAATGACACCTGGTATTGACGTGGCTGTGTGTGTGTTACACTGATACGAGTGTAGCAGGTGCATCTCTAAATACCTTGGGAGGAATATTTCTCATCACGTCTTTCTACTGCTGCCATTAGGGGTCATCACATTTCACTGAGCTGAATTATTTTTTCGCCATAGTGATTTAGCAGATGCTATTTCTTATACAATTCTCCCTATTTATTCTGACCGGCACTCAATATCACGTGTAATGAATCCTAGTGCTTGGGAAGCAATAGTATAATCCAGTTTTTTCATCGAAACTCGTCGCAAACCAAATAAATAAATATTAATGAGCCAAAAGAAGAAATAACAAAATGAAAACAGCAGCAGCAACAACAACATAAGAACAAGAACTGTGTATGATTCTTTGCCAAATCAAAAGAAAGGGCACAACAGCATCACTCTTTCCTAGAAAATTCAATTTGCTGTACCCTATAATAAACAAAAAAGATCAAATACTACAGCTTTATCCTTTATCCTTCTTAGCATAAAAAAACTTGATCTAGTGCGTAATGATTGTTGAATGAGGATTTTAATATTGATAGAAGTTGACAGATGCAAGCTAGAGTAGGAGAACGTAGGCGATAAGAGGAGGGAGGTGGGGGGGGTGTTGCTAACAGCAGTACCTGCCAGCAGGCAGATAATGTTAAACTAAAAGCTCCCTGCTAGCTGTCCCAGTGGGGCTGGAGAAAACAAAAGATAGCGCTGTTTAGCAAGCCGCTGGGAATATGCAGATAGTGAGACTACTGACAGCGAAACAGGCTCATTTAAGATTAATAGGTCGCAATATGCACTATAATTCAATCTGGTGCTGTGTCATATTCATCATTTGTGGCAGGCCAAATCAGAGCCCGTACAGACCCCTGCCAAGACGTTTCGTTTTGAGCTAATTATTTCATTTTTAATACTTATGCCAGCTTAATATTGCATCCAATACGGTTAAACTGGACATAATGCATGCGCTAGACTGAGATTCACTAGATCTTAAGTTACAATTTCAGCCCACTAATCAGGTTATTCAGAGCCTATGCTCTATTATCAAATTGATCAAACACAAACCCAATAAAAAGAAAGATTTGTTATTTCTCTTCAATCTTTATTGATCAACATCACTGTACGGCAACCAGGCATAACACTATGACCACTTACAGGAGGCGTGAATAACGCTGATCATATCATGGGACCTATTATTGGGAGCGATACATTATTTTATCATTATATTATTAGAGAATTTAGTTTTCACCACTGTGCTTTTACACACATAGGAATTAATCCTCCACATTTAACTCAATCAGTGTAGTGAAAGACACATTTACACACATACTAGAGGTAGAAGTGAGCACACATGCCTGGAGCAGTGGGCAGCAGTTAAAGGTTCGTTGCTTTGCTCAAAAGCACTTCAGTCGTGATCAACCCATGGACTCTCGGAAATCAAACCAACAACCTTCTGATCACAAACCCAGTTCTCTAGGATGGCTGCCCCATCCTCAACGTTGACGTTAGATGCAGGAAATCAGGAGCAGGAAATGGGCATGTGTAAAGATTTAAGTAACTTTGTCAAGCCAAACTCTAGTTGGCTACATGCCTCGGACCCAAAACTTCAACTCTTGTAGAGTGTTTAGGTTCTGCAAGTTCTGCACAAAGGAAGAAACAGCGGTGGTACGAGGTCACGGATGGTCATGGATCATTTTTGGACGTGTGGAATGAATGCTGACTCATGTGGTCCGATCCAACAGCTACAGTAGCTCAGATTGTTGAAGAACTGAATGCGGGTTCTGATAGAAAGGTATCAACATCACACAGTTGCAGAACTGTATTGACAGCTAAAAGAGGACTAACATGGTATTAGAAAAGTGGTTATATGATAATAGGACTGATGAGTGTTTTTAGTGAACACATTCAGATTTTACAGATTTTAATTTCTGCATGCACATGAAAAAACTGGGACAAAGGCATGTTTACACCATCTTTCATCAGATTTCTATACACAACAACTTTGGCAGCTGTTGTTATTTTTAATAAGAGACAGATCTTAACTGCAGGCAGGCCAGTCAAGCATGCACATTATGTGTCTACAAAGCCCGGCAGTTGTAGCATCTACAGAATGAGACCTTGCATTGTCTTGCTGAAATAATAATAGACTTCTTGGGGGAAAGAACTCACCCTGATGGTAGCATGTCTATATAATCCCAAAATAAGCCTCTGCCTCTGCATCTAAAATCCTAATAAATAACTGAATACATAAAAACAAATTGGGATAATTTATTGCAGGAAGAATCAGCCAACAACAATCAGCCATAATAATATAACCAACTGCTTGACATTTTGTAAGCTGTTTGTAGTTAGCAACAGAAAGATTAAATCCTTACGCTACCAGTTCAAAGATCCAAATGTATCCGTCTTAGTTCACATTTTGAACCAAATCAATGTTCAAAATGGACGTTCTTGGCCTTTGTTTAGACAGTTGATATGGGTAGGTAGTGAAGTAACATCCACATGAACACTAAGACTTGAAGTTTCTTGGCAGAATATAATGATCACAATTGACATCTAATCACATCCTTTGAATTGCTTCATTACTACTATGCATACTTTCACAAATTACAAGCTATAATGGCTAGACAACCCGTGCCAAATCTTCTTCAAACGGCAGGTATAGCGAGATGCTTCTAAGATTCGGCTTTCATGCATTCGAGGTCCAGGTCTGATGATCATATGCTCAGTATAGCCACGTTTGGTGATGGACAGGTGGAAGTATATCACTCTAATCCGCAGCTACTCCACGACATATGCGTCGAGATGCAATGAACAGTGTGTTCAGGAACCTGGCAGCTTGAATTTTTATAGCTTCTGCCTCAGTAGATCTGAGGTATTGGACCAGATGTGCTAGCGTTCGCTTCACATGAATATCAATCAGTCCTGGGATCCTAAGGACTCAAGTTTTATGTTTTTGTCCTTTTTAGACGATCCCTGGACCCCCGGTTCACCTTTCTTTGACCTACCTCATTTCACTTACCACTTAGTAAATAACACTTAACTATATAAACCTATCATTAGATGTTAATGTTATAAAATTAGTAGTCTAGTCATTTCAGGGGTTAAAAAACTGAGCTTGTGATCGGAAGGTTGCTGGTTCAATTCTGAGACACCAAAATGCCTTTGAGAAGCACTAAACGTTGAACTGTTCCAGAACGCTGCGGCTATAGCTGCCCGCAAAGCCACATGTGCTCACCACTGCCCCCTAGCGTGTGTTCACTAGTATGTGTAAATGTTTTACTGTACTGTATTCCAAATCTAAAAACCCGATTGTACTGTACAGCTGTATAAATGCATACAATAAATAAAGGTACTATTCTATTTGATACATTCTGCTCCACAGATTGGAATCTTAAACATTCTATTTGAACACTTGGTTTAAGAAAAACAAACTTTGGTGGTGCCATAGTCATGCGATAATTAACTGTATTTACATCACTGAGGTAAATAAACACTAAAAATCTCTAGCCGGGGTTGGGTTAATTAATCATGCATTTACTCATGCAACAACAAATGCCAGTTGTAAACAATAGTGTACAATGCCAAATACACACAACATTTTATAACGTTCTCATTATTATTTGAATAAAACTCATATGGCTGCATTTCTAGCTGCAGATTTTGACATCATGTTTTACATTCTTGGAGGATTTATGACAGGACAGGTAATAACTGCTTACACAAGATCAGTTCATAGTTAAAATTCTGTATCTCTAATTCATCTCTCTTGCATGTCTTTGGACTGTGGGAGGAGACGAAATCCTTCAGAGGAAACCCACAAAGAAAAGACCTGGACTGCACCACCTATGCCCCTCATGCTGTGTGCCACCGTTGCCATCACCAACAGGATTAGCATTTTTGGTGTAGTTACGAAGGTCCAGCTGTAGGTCAAGCCACACTTTTGCCAGGTTGCTTTTGCCAGTCCCTTGAGCAAGCTCCTTAATCCTCAATTGCTTTGACTGAACACTCTTCCTGTACTGTAAGTTGCTTTAGATAAAAGCGTCTTCTAAATAACATTAATGTACATGCAAATGTAATGTAAAAATATTCCTACATATTCAGGCTTAGGACCGACACTATGATGTACTACTTGTACTTGTACTGGTACTTTATTGTGCCGTGTGAGGTGACAGGTTATTTGGAGAAGTGGCACTCATGTTACCATATGAGAAAAAAAATCATAAAAGAATAAAGATGGCAAGCCAGGCCTAGTTTTTAATAATTCACCTAACAATTTGAAAGATAACTGTAGACCTGGTTAGTGATCGTTATGACAAATGCATTTCCACTCATTTCCAAAGTGCTCAGAGACCTTTGATCACTGAGTGTTTTACTTATTAAATCTGAATAATTCAATTTTAATGAAGATGCTGACATGTTTTATTAAAGTTCTTAACTCTCTATCTAGCTTTTAAGCCTAACAGCCCATTTCAAATACATCAGAATCATTGTTGTTTTGGCAGAACCATTTACCCTAAATGTCTTCCTAGAATGCGAAGAGGTCTGAAGACAGCACAGGAGAGGATAGGAGACGATAATAGGGATGAGAGAGAGAGATCGAGCTCATTTTTTTCTGCAGTGCTGAGCTTGTTTTGTGCTGCTTTCCATTCCTCTAATGATATTTTTGCTCAGACGTGCATAATAAATGAATCATCACTACAACACAGAGGAAGAGGTTATGGACTGACCTATTTACACAGCCAGCGGGGGCGGGGTTGTTACGGAGCGAGGAGAAGCCATGTGCTTCTGAATCTCTAAATAAGCTCAGTATTTTCATTCCACATGATGCCAATAGAAAATAGTGCGGTTTTTCATCTTCATCCTCCTCCATGCTTTATACGTGTAGTGACTTTTGAAATCGATTCGAAACATAGGCGTGATGTGGGTGGTGCAGGGGTCTGACATGCTACCACACCGATACTGAGATTCATTTGCTATTTAGTTCAAGCTCGCAATTGGTTGTGTCTGAGGAGAAAAAACAGTGTAACCACTATGGGGCGTACTCTGTGTGCTGTTTGGAAGCCAGGATTCAATAATAAACTATTGTGCTGTATTGGTTATGCATAACACAGATGCTTGATGATCTTGGGAATTCTGAGCTGAATAAAATTCAGAATTTGAACGTTTTCTCAGTATGGCAGGATATATTATTATGTTGAAAGGTCACTGCCATTAATCTAGAAAAAGGATTTTGTTATAGGTCAGTATTTAGGTACTACACATATGTAGGTGATAAGACGGCTAGAACAATGCCCACTGTTCTCCTCTGACTTGTGTCATTTCCATGGTGCCTCCTGGTTCTGTGCATTCCTTCGGTAAGAGACCCACAACCACCTGACCATACATGCGATATTGTATAAAACATCATGCATGCCCTTTGACTCCATATACATGCTACACTTAAATGAACCTGAGCTCATTACATGAGCCCTGTCACACTAATACATATAAAAAACGATCACTGTCTCATTACTCCCCCCCCCCCATTTGCATTAGTCCTCCACCTTTCTATAAACACCAGCATGATCCAGCAGTTTGAGCTGCAATAGCTTATCTGTTGGGTTCGGTCATCTATGACCCTATGGCTGTTTTACTACTACTGTTCCTTCCTTGGACCATCTTCGATAAATACTGACCACTACAGAACGAGAACTTCACAAGAGCTGCAGTTTGGGAGATGCTTTGGCCCCGTCTTCCAGCCATAACATTTTGGCTGTGGTCAGATTTGCTCAAAATGTTCATAAAGTGGTCATAAAGTTCTGTCTGGCCTGTGTTCACTGCCCAACTGCCAAAACATGGGTGGCACCTAACCTTAAATCTAGGTTTATATTTCACGTATCACAACTGGCTAAAATGATATAATTGCGGTAGCTCTGCCCATGCGTGTTGGCCCCCGCCTTACCCAATTGGAAACAAACATGTTTCACACATTCTACAAGTGCTGGGATGGCTAACCAAATTAGGAAAACATAAACTGACAGTGGACGCTTGGTTTAGATGTGGAAGGTATAATTCAGGCTTCATCCTTTCATTTGTACTTACAGGTAAGTGAATAAAGTGATAAGTAAGTGTGTAATGCCCTGTAAAGGGACACCCTGATCAGAGCGTATTCATGAAGAAGAACTTTCATTTATTCTTAACCAGATAAATTAGTTTCTCTATGGATTCATTTATTAAAATGCCCATCCTTACTAGCAGAAACCCTCCAGAATTCTATATTTGAAAGTCAGAAATATATCAAAAGCCCATGCAATGTAACTGGCTGATTTAAATAATGAGACAGAATCTGCCGAGTGCAAGCTGCTTCCTGTAGAGAGGATGTCATGCCTGGCTTCATACTCTATCAACCCTGTACACCCAGCTATCACCCAGGTGCTCACCTGCTGGGTCTCATTGGACACAACGGTGTCCTTTTATATTGCTGATCCACAGGAGGCTGCATCATGCTTATAAAGAGGATTTAATGTTGCACACTATTCCCATGTGTCCTGCTGAGACATGAATTATTCAACAGGTATGATGGAGAGCAGGGTTCAGGAGAGACGGCTACAGTCACCGCATATGCGCTGTACGGCTTGAGACAGGGTTGGCATAACATTCAGGACAAACAAATCTTCATGTTCACATAAGAAGTGTCCTTGACATGAAAAATAGAGACATAAGGACTGCACTGGGTTTTTTCGTGTAATTATTCATCCGGTCTGTTTTTTTTTTTTTCACAGCAGGCCTTATTACACGGCGAAACGCTGGCTGGAAGATGGTAATAAAAAAGACAGGGTGCCAATGTTTTGTAGAGCTTTGACCAAAAGCCAATCATATCTTTCTACACACCCAGTCAGGTGATAACAAAGCTGAGATTCAAACCCGAATCTGGTGAAACAGCTTGAAACTGAGGGCCGAGTTGTAAAGACTATTCGACTGGGTCTAAAAGTGAAGCTCTTGTGAAGTGTTCGGCAGTTAAGTGGCCCAAGAAAAGAATCAGATACAGGATCACTCATCAGACAAGAATCCAACAGAGTTACTGAACGACTGTTGTGTTTGCTCCATGGAACCTCCATCTTTGACCATCTACCAGCTCAGGGCTCAGGGCTACTATTGGGGTACCAACTAGGGTTGCACCGGATGGTACTTTTTTGATATCCTGCCGGAATCGGAAAGCACCGGATGTCTGGAGCACTATCCTGCCGGAATCGGAACTGGAACCGGAGAGTTTGTGCTCAGATCTATTTTGTAATGACATCTCATTATAGCAACTCTGGAGAATTCTAGATAGGCG
>JAOUQU010154686.1:0-14893 GCA_028566735.1 Ammoglanis amapaensis | reverse complement strand
TAACAACAATCACCTGAAACCAACTCAACCAGTCAGGAAGACACAGATAAATGCAGATTAATGCACAGTTAAGCAAGTTAATAATCAGAGTTAGAGATAAATTCTAAGACAGGTTATTCTGAAAGCAGTTTACAGCAAAGAATATACTTAAACAGATGGCCTACCTTCCAAGAAATTCAATAATCACAAAACAGGGTTACAAGCACTGAATAATGTATAACTGTATAATGTTTTATTAGGCTTTAATCCATTATATTCATATATTTCAAAACACACTGATTTCAAGTCACAGGCCAGAAGAATTTGCATGAATCGAACATGAAAAAAGGTCAAAAATGCCAACAAACAAAAGCATTTTGTTGCATTCCAGAAACGTACATGGCTCACTGCTTTGTACACAGCAAACAGTTTTTAATTATATTGTGTTCACACACGCCGTGTACCACAATAATGCACCTCTTCTGCTGCTCTACAATTTGGGTTAAAGGCATTAAGCAAAGTGCTTTAAACACTCTTTCATCCATCTGTAACTGTAACGAGCATGTAGTTAAATAAGACTCGTTATATCACATAACTTCTTTCCATTGCTCAGAGTGCTCATGTGATGTGCTTTAGCTCATTATTCTCATACAGAATCATCTAATGGCCCATTATGTCCTTTTGTTCAAACTGGCTCGTGAGGTTTTACAGTAGATTTGTTAAGTGACATGCAAATACCACAGAAATTATATTTAATTTTCTTTAACATGTTTGGAACTTGTTTGCCTCTTTAAAAACAGACAAATTATCAGTCAAAAACAATCTGAACTGCTCTGATAATTATTCCAATTTTAAAGTTTTTGTTTACTGGTGTTGAAACATTAGACATTGTGGAAATTGGACAAATGAATTCTAAAGGTATTTGTAAATAAAGCTTAATCTCACGCACACACACACACACACACACACACACACACACACACACACACTTTAATACTGTATTACAAGTATGACATTACATTGAACTGTGTGAAATAATAGTCATTCAATTCTGAGGTGGCACAACAGTCTAACAGTGTCCTAACAAGTAATAATTATAAAACTGAAGTGATTTAAGTGTCCGACATAAAGAAATAAACGTTATTTTAGATTAAATAAACAAGTAAATCCTACTGAGTACTGAACGCGGAGGAATATGGGGCAACTTAAATAGTCCCTAAACTCCCACAGCAACAGTGATCACGTTTCAAAGTAATTTACATAATATTTCATTTGTTCTTTTGTTTTCTCCTTTATATTTGAATCTAAACACTCAAGCGTCTTCTAAAAATCCGGCGTGAATATAAAAATTTGGCACTAGTTTCTCGCGCAGTGATATGTGCTTAGCCGGGCTTCGTAATGTGATTTCTCGCTAATTAGCGCGGTGGCTTATGGGAAATGTAGTTTTATGCTATCGCGCCTTAATGTAGTTATTCGTACATAAAGATATTTAAAGCACTACAACTACAGAACACTATCTACTGGATATAAAATATATTTATAATATATGCATGTGTTAAACATTGTCAGGAAACAGTAAAAAAGAAAGTAAACGGAAATGCAAAAAAGAAACAAATATTTTATTAAATCCCCAAATAACAAACCACAAAACATACAGGGAAAATGTACACCTTTAACTTATACACTTTTATAAACAAAATAAAGTTTATATCTATATTTACAACCGCTGTTTTTAGACCAAAGTTCTTTGTGTTTGCTAAAAAAAACTGATTTTACAAGTAAAATACAAACATCATGTTTTTATCAGAGTTTATGTACAAAATCCCAGCATTTTGTTTCACTTGTCAGCTAATGATTGACCATTCTCCAGCGTGTTCTGCTCCAATATCTCTTCCAAAGTCAAATAATAAAAATGAATAGCAAAACTTTTAATTTTTAGACTGCTTTATACTTTCATGGTGGAAATTGGCTGATTAAAAAAGAAAGTAGAAGTGCATTATGTGACAGACTGGCAATGACACTTCCAAACAGCAGAGGGAGACATTGCTTCAAAGCCCTTTTAAAATGATATACAGTAAATAAGTAGCTAAACACAAGGGTCGGATATGAAGTCTGACACCAAGTTCACATTTTGACATTTTTAGACATCAGTAACTGTACAAAATAAGATATGAACAAAAATACAAGAATGAGGGAGCGAGTGCATCATTTTTTAAAAAGCTACAACCTTTTAAACCTGCCAGCGCCTTTATCCAAAGTGACCTACAGAACTGTGTCAGTTTACAAATTAAGCAATTTCATCTTTAAGGGTTTTGCTCAAAGGCCCAGACAATGGTGGGGCTTGAACTTGTGACCTTTCGAATACTAGTCCAGTACCTTATCCACTACAAATAGTGAAGCTTACCAACTAGTAACTTAATGAAAGCTTATTACAATCACGTAATTTATTCATAATGTAATAACAGATCATATTCAAAGATGTTTTTTTTGTGCTTTGAAAAATCTGATAACACAAAAGATTTCCACATATACTGTTTACATACTCATGTAAATAAACACATAGATGCAAACAAGTTGTTTGGGAATTTGTCGAGTTTTATAAACTATTTCATAAGCGTAGTGACGTTAACTTAGTTTCCCTTTCAGATTTTTCAATGATGATCTTTCAGCACCAGGAGTGGAAAGTACCTCACCCAGTGGTAACAGGAACTCTATGTTAAGCAGAGGAAGTGTTTGGCGGAAAGCCTTGGTGACATTAACAATGGTAATAACGCAATCATAGCAGCTGAGCTTGACTCAGTCCTGCATAAAGCAAAATCAATAATAATACACAAAACAAGTTTAAGATTTAACACAAAAGCTTCCGACTTCAGAAATCGAGGCATCTGCAACACAGGTTTCATTTGTAACAGAGTAAACAGCACGTCACGTTCTTCTAGCCATGTCAAATACATTAAAAAAAGAATTGTTTTCATTCTACTGATCACTAAATTATTTTAAATCTTGATCAGCTTTCAAATCAGCAAACACAAAGCGTCCACAATTTAAGAATGCCGTCGTTGGAAATAGCTCCCCCTTGTGTAGACACTTTCACCTGCTCTTAATTGTCGTATAAGGGTTCTTTTCTAACCACAATGCTGCGTGAATTTGTTTATGTACTATTAAAATGTGTTGCAGATGACTTGGAAGTTTTGTTTACGCAAACAAAAGTCATAAACAACCTTTGTTTTATTGTACATTTTATATTATTTAATCCTAATATTACACGTCACTTTCTAAAACTGGCTGTGTTTCTGCTAATCAGTGGTCAATCTTAAATGTTAAATACTTTAACATCTTTGTGTGTGTGTGTGTGTGTGTGTGTGTGTGTCATACTAAATGTATTTGAAACTTTTCTCAATTAAAGAAATACTTAAATATGAAGGTCATCTCTGTCAAGTGAACCTTATATTGTTCGAGTCAATATCACAGACATTTATTGAGAGATATTTTTCCTGTTTTGAGAAAATAAAATAATTAATTTTTAGTTCATGGTGTGTTTATTTCAAGACATGAATCTACCTTTAGCAAATGTTGCCCAGTCATTAATGCATTTAAAAATCTAGTAAAAATGCTGCCTTCAATCTATGAAATATCATTGCAGCACTGATACCCTCACATGGACCATCCATTTATGTCTTTTCAGAACAGAACAAATATATAAAAAGTTATTAATCTCACCACCTAACGTTCTTTTCACTAGCGTAACTCAAGCCTTGATCGTCCATCGGGTCATTTCGTCCTCACAGCTGGCGTACAGTAGTCTATGCAAACGGTGCAAACGGACCCTTTATAATCTTAGAAGCACCTTCCCCTTAAACCTTAAATCCCAAACCTCACAGCAATCCGTCCCACCCAACCCCCCACCCCCTAATCTTCCATCTCCGCTCTCAGTCTGTCAGGACCACCAGTTCTCCTTCACTGCGCTCACCAGCATCGCTATCCTCACCCTCGCTGTACGGCGTCTTGTTGGCGCTGGGCCTGTTGGACTCCTCGGGAGCACGTAAGGGTTTGGGTGGATCTAGAGAATGAGGGAGGTAGTGCTCCAGCAGGGACGGGTGTAAAGGCAAGGCCATAGAGACAGGCTTCCCGGTGTACTGAGACTCGGTGGATGGGTAATGCAGCTGCTGCTCTGATTGGCTGAGAAAAGATAAGATAAGAAGATAAACGTAATGTAAAAGATCGTAATTGACACTAGCTGTAATACCTGAGCTGGCCACATGAGAATATGTTAGCATTTAGCGTGTTTAAAGTAATTAAACAAGGCATGGCGATGAGCTCACCTGGGTGGGTACGAGGAACGCTGCTCTTGCCTCCGATTTTTCATCATCGCTTTGTACTCGCCCACGCGCAGACGCCTCCCCTCCACGATGCAGGTCCGCTTCGGTCGGGGCTTGTACTTGTAATCCGGGTAGCGCTCCAGATGCTGCCGGCTCAGCCGGGCCTGTTCCTCGTAGTACGGCTGCTTCTCCTGGTTCGACATGGACTTCCAGCGAGAGCCTGGGCAAGGGAGAGGGGATGGGGGCAAACAGATATCAGAATGTGTACCTACCCTAAAATGTTTACTATAAATGACAGTTTAAAAGCTAAATAAATGCTAAATATGATTCAAAAGTGTGTATTATACTATAAATAAATGGAGTATGAAGCAATAAGAAAAATAAAAGATATTTATTAAGTACGAAAAATATGATATAGAAATTAAAAAGATTTTTAAAAAAAAGTATAAAACTCGGGATCAAAAAAGTATCTGTTTGTCTTTTTGTCTGTCTTTAATAAAATATATAATCAATATAATCGAAATATATTTTTTGGTTACTATATTATATGATTTATATAACTTTGGATAATCTAATTTTCATACGTGGATTATTATTATATAACAAGATCGATTAAATTTGACTCCATTAAAGCAAAAGCATTCGCCGTTCATCAGTAGGACGTTTCAGTAACACTTAAGCATATAAACACGCAGGCATGAATGTGACCTTGTGCCGGCGGTGATGATGCTAATTATTCCCTATAGCCACGTGTTACGAGTTACTGTTAGCACGCGCTGTTGTACCAGAACGCACGCCGCGGCTAATCGTGCTAAACAATGCACTGCAGGCTAAAACCCAACCTGAAGCATATTTACAGTAGATGTCAACCATTACGAGGACGGCGTCACGCTCGCCTTGGAGGGGCAGGATGAGGCCCGGGGGGTGAGCTGGGGTGGGGTGGGATTATTGGGGATGCTGCCGTGACTTATCGGACTTGGGACAATGGAATGGAATTCGACTGTTTGGTCCGAGGAAGAGGGCAGGAAGGCAGTCTGAGGAGGGGCAGCTGTGGGTGGTGATTTCCTGTCATCCAGGGCGACCAGGTGGCAGTTCATGACCCCCTCACCCCCCAAAAAAAATCACTAACAGTGCACCTGTTTGTGAACGCCAGACATGGCAAGCAGGTGCGCGCTCTTAAAAAATAAGGCACATTTAAGATACGGGGCAACAATGAGGGTTAATAAGTATCGGGAACATAAAACATGAAGAGAAAAGAAAAAACAATTTAATTAGAAAATGGATGTGCTGGAATGTAATTAACTGTGAGTGTGAACGTTACTGAACATTGTGACCTAAATTCTCACCCAGAATCTTGCTGATGCTGGAGTTATGCATGTCCGGAAAGGCCTGTAGGATGCGCCGGCGTTCGTCCTTCGCCCACACCATGAAGGCGTTCATGGGTCGCTTGATGTGCCCGGAAGACGTCGTGCGACTGTCACCGTAACCCCCCATGCTAGCGATCTGCCCTGAAGAACGAAACACCACGAGAACATTGTGTCACCCACCTTTGAAGTGAAGCTTTGTTTTAAACGCGAGGCCCTTAAATTGCTTCGGGCTTCTAATTAGCACCCGTACGTGTCCTAAATTCCAAAATAACTACAGGTTTAGTCATTACTGTCATGATTGAATTACAGCAAATTGCCATAATTAGCCTAGCGTGAGGCATTAGCGAAAACACGGCTGCGGAACTGACGACTCTTTGATTGCATCACGTGCTGTTAGCTAATTGGAAAAGAATTAAGAAGCTTTTTTTTAAGTACATGCCCACAAACTGGTGTGTACGACGTGTGTGTGTGTGTGTGTGTAGAGGAATTTCAGCGTATAGAGCGGCACTTCTTAAACATTTGTGTGCATATTTTCATCATAAAGATCTGACCGTAATCAAGTGTTCTTCACAACCACCTTCGTTTAAGATGTTTTAATTAAATCAAAACACAAAATGCATTATTATGTCATAGTTTTGTACACGGAAGTGTCTTTGGACTATAAACTGTACATCATCATGTACTTAATCATTCATTATTACACATTTAAAACATATCAAACGAATAAAAACTGGAATTTATACCAAAATTGTGCGACACCAGGACCCACTGAGAGGTGAAGTGAACGTCACAGGGCATGTTAGTAAGTGGGATATAACAGTCCTGTAACAGTCAACCACGTAATCTTCCGCGTTTAACCCAACCCATGCAGTGAAACACACATTTACACACACAAGTGAACACACACCGTGCCCGGGTTTCAGTGCCTCGCTCAAAGAACCCTTCAGTCGTCACCTGTCGACTTAAGACTTGAACCGGCAACCTTCCGATCACAAGCCTGACAGTTTTATTTATCGAAAGAGATCCGGAAGGATAAACCGTAGGGAACCGTGGTGACAGGATGCTAGTCGGTATGAGGAGTGTGATGTAACAGAAATCAAAGGTGGCCGTAATGTTATTCCTGGTCGGTGTACGTCTTTTAAATAAAAACTGCAATACTGATAAACGTTCCTCGGTTTGTTTTTGACGCTCATTGTGCCCTACAGTAACTTTAAAAACGAGTGATCGTGACGTGCGTGTGTGTGTGTATTATTTCGAACGTGAAGATTTGGTTATTAGAATGTAGAAAATATTATAATTGTACGTTGAGCGATTGTTTGTGCTCACCGTCGGACAAACACAAACGCACGACAGATCGACTATGTCGCATGAAAAATGTCGCAGGGTCGGATCTGACGGGAACTCAGAGAATCACCGGCACATTTTTGTTTTCTCCCCCGGATAATGAAGCTATAATTAGTCTTTGTTGACTTATGATGGGGTTTGTACACACGACAAAAGCTTCTCTCAGACAGAATCTCTAACCCACACGTTATCAAATTGGAAAAAAAAGTTCAAATCAGTTCATCATCCATTGTGTTGGTGTTCTGACCTGCTATTAAAGCAGCACATACCCAATCATTCGTGCTGGAATTACGGAGAAAGCGTTATGAACTAACAGATGAATATAATAAGTCATTTAATTTCATTGTCTGATGGGTTGGAGTCACAGTTTAAAAACGCCCACTTTAATTGTGACTCCAACCAAAAGACAATAAAATGCGATGATAAAGATCACACCTGAGTTTCTGAGTCTTTGTAACATCCGACCACGTGTACACACACGCTCGCTAGGGACATATCAATGCACTCGAACTCAACCCTGTATTCTAAGTCATCCACGATTAACAACACCCGCGCTAATCAGGACACGAAGCAACAGACAATGAATCAACGGAATACAAGATCACACCCGTTTCTGAGCTTTTAGATTCATAAACACATTCGAACATGTTGGTAACACACAGAAACACCCTGGACGACATCACAGGGTGCGCGCACACACACACATCGACCTATAGGAAAATTCCTGAGAAAGGTTGGGGATTGTTCCACCTGGTGATCCAACCTGGGCGATTTTGTGTACAAAAAATTACAAATACACAAATACCAGACTGAGTTCTGCCCGGTGTAAATTTTAGTCTAACATTTGTACATTTGTACTTAGTTTTAATAAGTTGGATATAAACTGTATACTGATGCTGAACCGTTTCCTGTCATGTATGTGGCCAAAGTGTAAAGCATGATGTTAAAAATCCCCAACAAACAAACTAAGCAAATTTTAGAACACGGTACTTGTTAAAAGGTATAAAATGAGTGTAATGTACCCTCGGAGTCGCTGCTAAGATGCTCGTCATTGGTCCTCATGGACTGCCCGTCGTCAGTCCGGTCAGTCCTGGAGACTTCCTTATACTCGTTCTGCATCAAAAAATGACATAAAATAAAAATAGAGTAATTAAAACAGTCATTTTAGAAGCTCGCGTGCTGCCAAAACCTGTCGTTCCACCTTCAGCGGCACACAAACAAGACCTGAGGAAAATTAGACAAATATTAAACTGTCAAAAAAGAATAAATGCCTAGAAAATGACGGTATTTACTTCTAAGTGCTTTTACTGAATTACATAAACCTTCCATTTTCACAGTCAGCGAGTATCGCGTCGTCATAAGAGACAGATTTAACGGCCGCGATGACAAATGATCAAACGTGCGCGCCCTGAGACCAACGAGGGGGGGGGGGGCAAATTACCGGCCTTAATAGGGTTCACCTTAAAAACACATAACAGGGAAAGTTGTCTTAAGAACAAGTGTCAGCAGATGCTTTATAACTGCCACACCAAGAAATCTGACTGTTGTAAATGAGAACAAAACATTAAATGGGTTCAATGTGTGTGTGTGCGCGTGCGTGCGTGTGTGTGTGTGTGCAGCTGTTCCCGAACACCAGGTCACTGTTTTAAGACGTGCGCTGTACCCCGGCGGTGACAAACGGCGCGCTCCAGGTGCCACGAATTTCCTTGAAGGGTTTACAGTCGTATTTAAAGCTTGGAGAAGAATGCCTCGGGAACTTTTAAGTGTGACCCGGGTTCGACAAATGGCTCAAAACTATGTGGACATCTGATGTACGATGTCAGAACATACTGTTCACATTACTCTTATTACAGCTCTTGTAAACAATTATTTATTTAATAAAATTAAATCTCGGGATTCTCTGTGACATGTCTGAGATACTGTCCACTATACTATGCTATGCTATACTATACTTCACTATACTATACTGTAGCACTAGACTACAAGAGCTACTCGATGGAGAGTCTGTGGGAATCTGGGTCTTTAATGGGTCTCGATATGCGCAGCATAAATTTAAAACCTTTTTTAATACTTATGCGTTTACCAGTGCAAATAAAAGCATGTATATACTGCACAACGTGTTCAAAAGTATGTGGACACCACATTACAAGCACAATTCCATTCCGAAATGGGACGGTAATATAAAGTCGGGTTCCGTCCTTCACTTTTCCGAGGCGAGTCTGTGAGAATTTGTGTCCTAACTAAATGTATTTGTAGGGTCCCTCATGGAAGTCTGTCACAGTAACAATCAGAGTAATGTAGCGACCAAATAGAGTGGTCAAAAATACACGGACACCAGATTATTAGTTTCGTTTACGTCCTGTGTAAACGTCACGAGACGTCTTGATCGTCGGTTCGAGAGTAATTTGAATGTTCTGTACACCTGTATATGTATATGAGATGAAAAAAAATACAGATGTTCTCTTATAATTGTTCACATGGGTGCAGCCACCATGAAACAAAAACAACCGCCGGCTGTTTAAATCATATCATGTATTAATCACATGAACTCTTAACTTGGACCGGTGCCACGACACTTTCAGCCGTCGTGTGTTGTTTTCATCCAGGAATAAAAGAGTAATTAAATGATGATGATAAATAATAATGAGACGTTTATATTATAATTGTGTTTAATTCTGACTTCTGTCGGACCGACTGCTTTTTGTTACTAATCCAGAATTCGGGGTTCCACTCTGGACAAAGGGTTGACAAACGTCTGCATTTGTTTATGAGTGCGTGTGTGTGTGTGTGTGTGTGTGTGTGTGTGTGTCTCAGAAGAAACAATAGCATCCATTTTAAGATGTGAGCTCACCAGCCTCGTGTTGCTCTCTCTTTCTCGGCTCGCCAGGCCTTGGCCTCCGCGCAACAGCTGCTGGGCATCGTGGATGGTCTGGCTCACGATGTCGCCCTCTCCCAAGAAGCCTGGAGAGACAGACGGATAAAGAAAGAGATTTACGTCAGACGGATCCAGTTCATCCTTCCCTCCTTCGGTCTTGGCACTGCGTCGTGATCTTTCTCAGCGAGGCTTCGAGACAAAGGCCAGAGCGACAGAGCAAAACCCGAGTGAACGGACGGTATATTCTGGAAACGGGCATGTGGTGCCATAGTGAGGAGTGAGGCATGTCTGTGTGTGTGTGTGTGTGTGTGTGTTACCCCTTTACACTAATCCCAAAATCACTCGACAGAACTTGCGCCTGCATCTCAAGGACGACAGTCTGACCGTAAAATCTTGGATGACCTTTATGGTGTTGACATGGATTAAGGGCCTCGCTCAGGGACCCAACAAGTGGCAACCTGACCGTGGTGAGACTTGAACCGGCAACCTTGTGATTACGAATACATTACCCTAACCTCTGAGCTACAGCTGTCCATGTCAGACCACAATTATATCAGAAAAAGATCAAATACAAATATACTGTACAACTCGGGTCATAAATAAAAGCTATTTATATATTAATATTTATGAAATAAATTATTCAGGTCATAAATCATAACTAGATATTTATATAGATGTGGTCATGACGTGTGTTTTCTGTTCTGCTGGGTTTAATGTGTCTCATAAAAGGACATGTCGTGCATTTTATGTGGTTCGTAGTATTAATTTGAGATCGTTTTTACACCAGAAGCCTTCGCTAACACTACCCACCCTATTTACCCAGGCTAGAATGTGGCACTTCAATGATCCTTGGTTCTAGGGTGACACACAACCAACCCGACAACAAGCAAGGAGATTAGAGCTTTCGGGGCTGGTGTGCTAGTGGAAAATCCCACCGTTATACATGAGCGCCGATGGCAAAGCAAGTCATTCATTCAATTTTTGAGGTATTTATTAAAGGTAGAAGACTTTGCTGTTTAGCACTAAAGACAAGTCTTTGGACTGTAATCATCTCTATGCCATCTGGTCAAGGATTTTACCCGAACACCCCTTCCAAAAAAAACCCTAAATCTAATTATAATGGGACGTTTTATTTTGAATGAGATAAAAAAACTCAGCACATTATTAGCACAGAACGAGGTATTAGCATTCTTCCAGTCACAGGGGTATCGAAGACGTCCTTGTAACATGAAGCACGCCCCAAATTTAAGCAAGGACCTGTTAACATCTATGAAGGAATCCGAAATATGTGAGCGCACTACTTACCCAGGCCAAGCGCAGTTCTCGTGGGACTGTGCTGAAGCTCCCGCATCATGAAAGTGGACTGCAGGTGGGGCGACGACAGTTCCAGACTCAACGGACTCGGGGTTTTGGGTTTGGCGGTCAGGTTCAGAGGCTGGTTGATGTCCTGGAAGGATGTGATCATATATACGATACACCGGTTTAAACCTGCTCATATCTTACTGGATAGAATCTACAGACGTAATCGAGGTTCTGTACCTGCCGCACGCCGGTGCCACTTGCTCTCTTCATAGGGGTGGAGTGAGGATTCGGGAGAAGCTGCATGGGGTACTCAACTGAAAATAAGCAAGAACATTGAAGTCAATTCCTCTTTGTTTTCCCTGGAATAGAATCCCAGCAGGATAATGCAGGACGACGCAGCAAAAGAAACTCAGAGTCTATAAAAGATCGATAAATAGACGTCGTCCTGGGACTTCGAGATCTGATCGTGTGATCGGAAGGTTGCCGGTTTGATTCCGAGGATCAACATGTGCAATTGAGCGAGGCACCAAACCCCGAAATGCTTCCCCGGTGCGCCGGGGCTGCTCAATGCTTCGGCCATGTGTGCTCACTACTGCCACCTGGTGTGTGTAAATGTGTGTTTCCGTGCAAGACTTAAAACGGTTTAAATGAGGAGGACAATTTTCTGTCTAGGACGCACAATGGGGTGGAAAAGTATTCGAAACGTTTTTTTTTTACGTAAACAATGAATGCATTTCTTATTCCTGGGGTAGGTGAAAACTATGCCCAAAAATTTAGCTGGTTCCACATTTTGTGTGAAAAAAAATTGCTGTTTAAATGAATAATGAATCATGGAATCAAATCAGCGTCTCACTTAAAGGGTTGAAGGTCCCAGGGGAGGCATTTCCACATTTTCCAGAAGCGACCGGGACTGGACCGCCTTGCCTTGCCTTGCCTTGCCTTGCCTGGTGATCGAACCCTGGACCTTTTTGCTCTGAGGCTTGAATAGGTTTCCACTTTAAATGACAAAATAATAAACCATCGCGTGTCCTCGCCTCGTAACGTCTGTACATGGAAAAAGCTTCAAGAGAATTTTTTTTTCTCCGCTGACCTCCAGTCCTGGAGAAGATGAACCGCGAGCAGAGATTACGAATTATATTCAAGAGATAATCGTCTCTGACTTTATAATTGCTCGTAGCGACACATTAACAAAAGCCACTAATCTCCGTCAGCAGCCTCGGAGTCGATGAAATAAGAGGATGTGAACATTTGAAACTGCTCGCTCGGATCTTTCAGATCTTTCATAATTCATCGATGATTCTCCTCCTGTCTTGTGAACGCTGACTAGACATTACAGAGACGGAGACGACGCACGCCAGGACTTGGACAGAAACCAGGATGTAAAAACAAAGAGCTTCGTTCATGAAGTGATTGGAGTTCAGGACGAGAGAATTACTTTTGAACGTCTGTGAACCGAAATCAAAAGAAAATAAAGTGAGACATCGTCTCGGCCGTTTCGTTACGTGTGCCCGGCCTTTGTGTTGATCATAGATTGCACGATGAGGATCAAAGTGGTCGTCTAGTGGTTGCTAGGACGCCAAACAGAGCGCGTGTTGTTAAAAAAATGTGGGCATCCGCGTCGGACAGTTGACGGATCGAGACATCGAATCCCTTATACTGCTCCCCGGGCGCCGTGGCTAGAATAGGACTGGCCACCGTACCAGACCAGTCTGCTTAATACTTCTAGTGCCCCCTAGTGTGTGTTCATTGTTGTGTGGAAACTTCATATGAGCATAAACTCTCCATCCCAGACCATGAATGGTCGTCGGTAACCACGGTAACCTTACTCACCAGGTTTGCAGGGGATAGGTTGAAGCGGCAGGTTCATCTGTGTATCTGGTAATGACTGGGCGTTGGGGTGGAACGCTGGGATCATCACATAGGGCAAGTTCACCTGCTGAGACGAGAGTGGAGCAGCACATAAACGATCGTGTGTGTGTGTGTGTGTGTGTGTGTGTGTGTGTGTGTGTGTGTGTGTGTGTGTGTGTGTTTCAGCTCTCTTGATGCAGTCACGGCGTCTCAGATGTATTAATCTCACCTGGATCTGTTGCTGCAGTAAGTTGATCTTGTGCTGCTGTTGGATGAGCTGCTGCTGCTGCTTTGCGATCTGACACACACACACACACACACACGCAATGAAAATATATGTTACAATAAAAGTCCCTTCATGTAGGAATTTTGTATATTCTCTTCTGATTGCCCGTATGGAGAAAGCTGCCTTAGTGGTTCAGTGCTGTCGCCTCACAGCAAGGGTTCGATTCCCGAATCAGCCCAGGTGTGGGTGGAGGCCTTCTTTGTGTGCAGAGTTCAGCATGTTCTCTCTCCCCTTGTCCACATGGGTTTACTCCCACGGGTACTTTGATTTCATCCCACATTCCAAAAAATCATGAAGAGGCCAAATCGTCCGTGAGTGGGTCCGATGCGACTCGTGTATCGTTTGATGTCATGGATACGACTCCGGGGTTGGAAAAACGTGACGTTAAAATGCTTAATAAGTAAAATAATTCATAAAATATTGATCGTCGAAAGGAATAAATTGTTTTTATGGGGTGTAATAGTAGGGAATAATATAAATAATGAAGAGGTTCTGGGTGAAGTCAACTTATTAAGCCTTTAGTAGAATCTGGACTTTCAACTGAATGTTTGATTAGGCCATACGTACACACACACACACACACAACACGATGTATTCCGGCGTCTTCACCTGTTCCTGTTGCTGGCGTGCCAGCTCCATCTGCTGCTGCTGTTTCTCCAGGAGCAGGGCGGCCATGTTCCTTTGCTCCGAATGCGCTCCCAGCAACTGCTCCCTTAAGCCGGACAACTGGTTAATCATCAGTAACAGCTGAAACTCTTTCTCAGCCAAGCTCTCCGGAGTGCCTAAATATACCAACGGGTGAGAAACAATAATTACTCTGTCGTTCTTCTGGATTCTTAACAGTTCGCTTGCAGCTGAAAGCTCTACAAACAACGTCAAGGGTCTGAGTGAATGACCGGAACACACTAAGATCTAAACAAATGTCGTGATTTAATGTGACGACTTTAATTGTTTGCATCTTTTTGTGCTTATCTCAGTAGTACACAGTAGTTGACAGTTCATATTTATTTGTAAAACTAAAATGCAAACAAGGAATCAAGCATCAAATGAACAATTTCGTCACGTCATAATGCACGGGTTTGGGTTTTTTTCTTATGACATTTGAAATGAATTTACGCCATGATTTAACGTCCAGTGAAACAAACGGCAGCCTGTTATATATCAGCAATAAAAAGGAACTTCATCAGCTTCGGGTACGGGCGTCCACATACTTTTGACACGAGTACGCATTCGCAAAAAAAAACTAGAACGATCGACGCTGAGATCGGGATGCAACTGCAACTGCTCGGGTTTGTTCACCTTTCAAGTTGGCGGTGCCTTGGAATCCTTTACCCAGAATCCTCTCTCGCCAGTCTCCAGAGTTCAGCAGTTTCTCGATGGTGGGCAGCACTAATGATCACAACACAAAACTGAACATCAAAAACGGAACATATAACCAATATATCAAAATACAATTATTAGGGCTCATGGTGCTTCTCATGTGCCCCTCTGAGCCCTGTACTTAAATGTGCACACTGACTGGCATTAAACGGATGGACAACCACCGATGAGAACGGGATAAATTGGTCTCATT
>JAOUQU010154578.1:0-14895 GCA_028566735.1 Ammoglanis amapaensis | reverse complement strand
GCTCTATTGTGTGTAGAAGTGTTTGTATATATGCACGCGGCTATGCACGTGTTCCTAAACGAGTCTGAAGGTCGGCGCGTAAGAACTTTAAACACTGTCGTATTATTATAGTTATAATAATTATTATTTTTGATATAAAAGCTCTAAAATTTGAAAACAAAAACTTGAAGATTTGCACTTGTTTCAGAAAAAGGGGGGAGGGGGGGGGAGGGGGGTTGCAGCCTGAACGTCTGCACATCATTTACTACTCGTGTGTAGAAAGGAAATGCCATGTTTTTATTTTGTCAAGAGAATTTTTGTACTTCACCCAGCATGTGTACTGTGTGTGTGTGTGTGTGTGTGTGTGTGTGCGTGCGTGCGTGCGTGCGTGCGTGAGCTCAGTTGTACATAGGTTCTTATAGAAACGTATCGGTGGGGCAGTCAAATACAGTGTGCCAGCCTTTTGGAATTCAGTATGTGTGTATATTTTTGTACTTCTCTGTATGTGTGTGTGTGTACGCGCACGCATGCATGCGTATGGTTGCGCCCCATCAGTGGTATTAGCTACTATGCCTCAATTTTTGGAGGTAATTCGAGTGTTAGCCCGGTTCTAATACTGCTTCAACACGTCTTCATACGCCGCCGCCGTTCTTATGAACCATCGCACGAGTCCGTTTGCACCGGCCGAGTTCAGGCATCTTTCGGTCAGGTGGCACTTCTAGAACGTCTAGAACCCGTTTTCTGCGGATCACTCGCACTGTAAAGTCATTAACGGAGGAACCTGATTGGCTGAACTACTTACTGAGTTGCTTCTCCGAGGAATCCCGGTTCAAATCCCACTGCCAACACAGGACCCCTGAGCCAGGGGCCTTTAACAGGGGTTTTAAACCCTCAAACCCTCAGTAGAAGTCGATTTGGATCGGTTTCTGGTCAACGTTAATATCAATTGGCACTAATTCTTGGTTGCGTGTGTGTGTGACTTTTCCACGCATCCGTCGGGACATTTTAGCGGCCCGGGATGGATCATACTGATGGATTTTTTTAAAAAGAGGTGTGAGGTGTCTGAGGCAGTATTAAATTCAGGTTCCATTATTTTTATTATTTTTTTTTTAGTCCAGCTCTTCTGTTTTCTACGCCATAAAACTGTGGATTTTTATTTCTCCCGCTCTCGCTGGACCACGTCGGAACGATTTGCCTTTTTTGTAAAGCGTGCGCGTCGTTCCAAGAGCAACTTTCTTCCCGTCGCCGTTTAACGAGAACGATCTAATTATTTTTCTATCGTGGCATACAAAGTATTTGAACCTCTCGGATTCGGAGCACTTTTCAAGGCTGCTACGTTATTGTATGATTGTTGTTTTTTTCTCATTATTGTTTGTGTTGTTTTTGCAACTTTTGTGAAGTTTTTGGTTTATTGTTTGGTTTTTAACAAATGAATGTATTCCTAAAATGTGTAACAGAAATATCAACCGAACCGTCGGGGCTTTTCTTCCCACTGCTGGTCTTTTAGAACGTTCTCCAGAAACATCCGGAAGGACTTCGGCAATGTAGCAGCCAATGTTTTGTTTGTTTGTTTTTTTAGAAGAAGAATCCAACGATTTGTGTGTGTTTAATTTTTTTTTTATCTCTTTATTTGTTTAATTAGTTGGATCTTCCAAATTGAAAGACTTCAGGGCTGCTGGTTGTTATTGGTACTGGATCTGTGGGTGGACAAATAAGCAATAAGGTTTTTGAACTGGTGAAGGGACACGTGGACTCCAAACTGAATGAGTCCGTTTGTCCTACAGAGGTTCATTTTTAAATGGTTTCTCCATTTCCCAGACTCCCCAAGTCTGGTGTAACCTCTGGTGAAGGTTTTTATATTTTTTTTTGCTACCTCTGGGAAATGTGAACTTCGAGCGATTTCACACGAGCTTTTTGTATTTCCGGAGCTTTTAGAAAGACGGAACTCGAGTCTGCTAACGCTTCACTAGACTGGAGGCAGGACGGTTGGACCACTCGGACTCGGGTGTCTTACAGCGTCCTGGAGAACTGGACCTTAGTTTCCTACAGTCTCAAGTAGACTCGTCCAACCCGTCTGTGGATCAGTGGATCCGTGGACTTTTATTCTCCTGCAGGGTCCCAGAGAAGTGAAAATGAAACTGGTTCTTCTGGTCGAATGAAGGAATTTCCGACACCATTCCCGAATCGTTCTACACGGACGTTTTGGACTGGAAATAACGTTCGAGATTTCAGGAAGCTCAGATGTCTGACGTTCTTCAGCTTCAGAGGACGATCACAGCGGCAACAGGAGTCGTCTGAAGATCACCGTGTGTACAGGTAATGAACAGTTATAACATTCCAATCTAAACAAATTAAATAAAAGTGGGTTTAAACTGTAGCACGTCATGAATGTCATTTTAGTCATAAATTGAAAGGAGTAGCGACAGGCCACTAGGGGGAGCACTAAAGCTGTCAGAACGATGGAATGCGCACACTCGTAGTTGAAGTCGTCTCTCTCTCTCTCTCTCTCTCTCCCTGTATATTCAATATCGATCAGCTAAAAATGTACGACTTTTCTCTCACTGCACTAAATTTCAAGGGTAAACACAAATGCAACCGAATCCTCAGAAACTCGAAACGCTCTCTAGTGGTTGTGGTGGCGAATGACTTCACAGGTGCTCAGCTGTCGATTTAACGGTTGGAATTGGGATTTAAAACGGAGTAAAATCTCACTGCAGTTTAACTGCTCTTAATTTAACGGATGTTACAAATGAGTGTGTGTGTGTCTGTGTGTGTGTGTGTCTGTCTGTCTGTCTGTCTGTCTGTCTGTCTGTGTCTCTCTCTGTTTCTCTCTCTCTGTCTCTCTCTGTCTGTCTCTCTCTCTGTCTGTCTCTCTCTGTCTCTCTCTCTGTCTCTCTCTCTCTCTGTCTATGTCTCTCTCTCTGTCTCTCTCTCTCTGTGTCTCTGTGTCTCTCTCTCTCTCTCTGTCTCTCTCTCTGTCTCTCTCTCTCTCTGTCTCTCTCTGTCTCTCTGTGTCTCTCTCTGTCTCTCTCTCTGTCTTTCTCTGTCTCTCTCTCTCTGTCTCTCTCTCTCTCTCTCTGTGTGTTTGTTTGTCGTGTAAGAATCAGAACTGAAGACTGATTGATCCGTAACTATTTAAAAAATGTTTTTCCCTCCAGATTTTCGGTGGTTTCGAGCACATTCGGTTCGGTGCAGCCGCTGCTGGACTGGTCGGATTTAAGGCTCGACATGAAGACGTCCAAAAGACTGAACCTGCAGCTTGTGTGTGTGTGTGTGTGAGATCGGATGAAACCGTACGTTGTTATATTAACCAAATGACAGTATGGTATCCGTGGTGATGCTGCGGTTAGAAAAAACCGTCCTACACTAACCAGAGTTCAGTTTGTAAGAGCTGCCAGGCTTCTTTCAGACTCGGACTTCCAGTTAAGGATCAAAACTCAGGTTTATTTTACTTTTTATTTCTTTTTAACTACAAAAAAAAAGACTCGTTTTGTCCAAGATTCTCGTTTGCACAGCAACACTTCTGATGCACCGGTGACGACTAAAGACGAGTTTGCATCTCGCCTCGTTTGTTCTCCCTTTCGTGTTGGTTATTTGTTTTCCTTGCTAGCCAGTGAAACAAAATCGTCGTTACTTGTGTCGTTACAAGCTGACGTACTCGCTGGGGCCCGGGGCCACGCAGACCCCACATCCGATCTAAAAGAAACATTAAACTGCTCATTTATTGGACCACCAAGACTCGAGATAACAGACCAAGTGGCCTTGCTAGCATCACATAAATGGTACAATAATAACCCGACGGTTTGCTGGCGTGGTTATAAGATTATGAATTTAATTAAACTTACTTTCAGTGTTTATTACACAATATTACTCTTCTATTTTATTCGATCAGAAAATGTTAACAATTGTGATGCGAAACACCAGTTTTTATTTCCTGATTAACAAAAGTGAACTCGAGTAAAAGGCTGAACGATCAGATCACAGAGCGAAATCAGAATCATTCAGCCGAATGTCATCCGGCTACGTCTCCGCTAGTTAAGAAGCTTCGCCGGTTTTAATCTCATAGCAAAACATGATTTTTAACTCGACAGAATTAAGAACGAACTCGCTTATTAAAACCAAAATAGAGGAGGAGGATGCTGAACGATTTGGTTACAGGATTTTATGCAATAATATAACTTTAGCTGGCTAACACGTCGTTTCTGGCAGCTTTACTGCTTGCGTGTGTTTTAGGCGGCAGCTTTGGCTGAGAGTTGTTTGTTGTTGTTTGTTAGTTGGTGCAGTGTTATAAGGCTGCACAGGTAACCAGGTAACGACGCTGAGCCCGTTCCATTTAAAGCCCACGCTTAATACGATCGGACTGTTGGAAGTCGTAACGTGTAAATAATGTAAATATGATTTTTCTTCTTGAATTGCTTTGTTTTTGTTTCTTTTCCTGTCTTTTGTTTGTACAGCCCGTTTCCGTAACTCGTGCTAATCAGCTAGCAACGCTGGAGGCCTCGTTCATTCTGGCGTCTCGTTTCCGTCGAGCGCTTCGAAGGTAACGTGGAGTCGGCGGCGACCTGTCAGGGGTTCGGTGGACGAGAACGCTGAGGGTACAGGGTGGGGGGTGGACGCTTTTATTTCAGGAATGTGCGGTGTGTTTGAATGTTAAAACAAAATGTTAAAATGAAAAATAAAGTTTTTTTTTTTAACTTCCAAGTTTTCTACCGTTTAATTATTGTATAGTTTAGTTATTAAATAAATCACATTCTACACACGCTGGAACATGTACAGCTCGTTTACTCTGGGTGCTCTTACTGGCCTAGAGAGTTCAGAAGGCTGCTGGGTCCAAGCCCCACGATCACCAAGTTACTGCTGCTTGGGCCCCTGAGCCAGGCCCTTTAACCCAAAACAGTGTTTCATCGTTATTGTAAGTTTGGTATAAAAAGCAGCTAAATGTTGAACTAAAAGCATTTGTGACTTGTGTATCGAATAAATTCGAGTGAAGATCGTTTCTGGAATTGAATGTGACCCAGAGTGTAAAACATAAAGTTTAAAATAAATATGTAATAAGTAAATAAACTACTCGAACTACTCAAGTTTTGTTTCAGCAGTTGATACCAGTTTGGCTGCACTTTCAATGTTGTGCCACAAGACGGCGGTAGCATCTCAATTTTTTTAATTCAAACTCTTCACCCCCTGCCACAAAATCTGATTTAATAAAATAGTTTCTATTAAGGTCACACAGTTGAACACACTTACTTACTGGCTGAATAAACTAAAAGACCTGAACAGGTCGCCAGTACTTGTTGCACAACACACACAAGACCATTTCAGTATCGCCAGTAATCTGAGATAATTTGCATGTCTTTGGACTGGACCGTGGGAGGAAACCGGAGCCCGGTGCAGACATAAGGAGAACATGCAAAGTCCACACAGAAAGCCTTATACATACACAAACACTCACACAAACACACATATCTGTATATACACATTCCACACTCAACAATTAGGATTTGACTCCGAGTCGAGTCACTTAGAAAGAACCGATTCCCAGATCGATTCACTCGAGACACGAGCCGCTCGCCTTTCAGAAATGCGCGAGCGCCGAACGGGAGCACACGGGGCCGCGCGAGCTGCAGATTGATTATAAATAAGAGAATCTGATCTTAGAGATAAGAGATTTAAATGGAATTTATTCTTTTTCTCTCTCTCGGTTCTATTGAAACTACAGAATCGGTTCATCCTGGTGGAAATGTGACTGTTTCTTTCACATCACTTGTGCAGAAGTGAGTTTCACATCCAGAGCTTCAGGACTTCATCGAAGACATTCAAATCCTGGACATGTTTATTATTTATTAGCATTTATTATGAATAATTATCTGCATCTGAACTAAAAAAAACAAACAAAATCTCAACTGGTAAAGACATGAAGAAAAAAATCCAGAATGTTTTGTTTGGACCAGTTTTGAGCTGCACAGATTTAAATTCTTTATTATTAATTTTAATTAAGTAATTAAGTGATTATTAATTAACCGATTCGATCGTCTTGGATTTCCAGTTGATACAGAAAGTCTTGAGATCGAATGCATGGAACAGAACACATGTGGTGATGTAGGACGAGCAATTTAATTCTTATTTTATAGAAAAAGAAACAAATATCTTTTAAACATCGTGTTTGGCATCGTGATGATATCTTGGGTTTGATCTTTTTTTTGGGTTTTGATTTTTAATTAAGATTAAAACAGGCCTCAGACTGAAACCTTCAAAATGTCATGCATGTTTATTTTAGGGATATTTTGCCTCTCATATTAGTTATTTTGTTTTCATACAGATATTTATTTCTTTCTTTATTGACTGAGTAAAAGATCTCATGATGGTGAATAAATGCTGGAATTGATTGAGAATCTAAAGCAGGTCGGGTTGGAGTGATGAGAAGATCCGTGGTTTCCTGACTTCTTTTTTTTTTTTTGGAGTCGAGATCAGAATCGTTTTCCTAAGACTGGTTTTGCTCGTCATGGATTTCGTCTGGAGGATGGAAACCGGAGGCTGCAAACTTTTGAAACGGCCTCGTGGATTTACACTCCTGTTGGTCGTCTTACTGGAGAGTTTAACGGTTCGAGCCGCCAACCTGGAGCCAATCTACTGGAGCTCGCTTAACACCAGGTACATGACCGACCCGCGGTGATGTTTAAATCCACGACACCGTCTGTATCTGCTCACAAATTCCATTCATCATTCTACTCGCTTTAAACAAGTTAGAACAGGTCTATGGGCGCTACAAAACATGTCCGTATCGTTTCACGTTTATGCGAACGAAGCTGTTGCTGCCCCGACCCAGACACGCTGTGGGTATGAGTGGAGGAGGTATCCAGGGAGATTGTATTGCATTCACCCGTTGTGATGTCACACAGAAAATGTCTCGACCTCACGGGGCCACGTTAAGAAATGAAGACGATTAGCCAGATTCTGTCCCGACGGAATCTTCTATTAAATGATGATTTATACTTCCAGGACGTAAACATCTGGATTGTAACTGTGTATTAAAGAGCACGGCAACTTAAAGCAGGTTGCTGCGTGAATCTCTGCGTGAATCTCTGCGTGAATCTCTGCGTTAGTCTCTGGAGACACGTTACAAACGGTCGTTAGACACCAGACATCAGTCACAACCGTCCCAGTCACAAAGATCAAAGACTTTTCATATTCATACCCGGAGTTTGTTCAGGTGTGCACTTAGTTTTGCACATTTGTGTCTTTCCTCAGATATTATAACTGTATAAACCTGTAAATCAGACCCTGGGGGGTGTGTCATAATATTTACAACATGTGATGATTAAACTGACAGTTTAAGATCTCTTACAGCATTTTTACAGTCTGTGTATCGATTGTTCTTTTGTTTATCGATTAATAATACTTGATTGATTTATTGATTTATTTAGCGAAAAGCTTTGCAGGACACACGAGTCTCGAAAAATTCAACAAATTAAATATTAAATATTAAAAATGTCGTCCGGCTCGTTTTCTATTTCATACGTTTGATCGGAGTCTAAAAAGATAAAGAACAGAAATCATTATTGACTTTAAACTGAATGACTGAACCGTTCGTTTGATTTTTAGATTTGTTGTTTAAGTTTTGGTTTTAAATATTTAATAGTGCACATTAATAATAAATTTATACGTTAATAACGTTTTAAATGAAGCTAAAGATTTTTTAATTTGGGGGGATACATTTTTTTCTGGTCTTCAAATAGGAACCACAGATTTGGGGGGGGGACCTCTTTTGATTTATTCGTGTTTTGTCTGAAGAAATAAAAAGTAAATAAGCCGTAATAATAATAATAATAATAATAATAATAATAATAATAATATCAGAGGCGGCACGATGGCTGAGTGGTTATAACACTGTCGCCTCACAGCAAGAAGTCCCGGGTCGGGCTGGAGACTTTCTGTGCGGAGTTTGCATGTTCTCCCCGTGTCAGTATGGGTTTCCTCCGGGTACTCCGGTTTCCTCCCACAGTCCAAAAACATGCACTAAGTTGATCTGAAATGTGAAATTGTCCAGTATTCTCACAAGTTTCCACCACTTACTGGTGGTTGTCGTCAGGAAGGGCATCCAAACATTAACGTCCTACCCCAGGAAATGGGAAAAATGGATCTGGGTCTGTTAAACGAATAGATAGAGATAGAGAGACTTAGATTATTCCCTCTTCTCAACAGTGTTCTATCTGCAAACCACTCAAGCTTTTGGAACAGGATGTCCAAAAAGCCTGCTCATCTTTAGATATAATGGTGTACTTTACACACATATGAACTCTAAACCATGCACTTATACTCACCATTCTTTCAGAAAGGTTTGAAGGATAGATGATGATAGCTTTTCCCTCCTTGTTTTCACTTTTTTCCCTTCTTGTCTCACTGGGTTTGCCTCATTGTCTATCATGCTGCACCTCAGGAGAGACGTGCATGAATATGTGAATATGTGACGTTTGAACAGTCAAATTCTCCACACATACACACAAATGATCCTAGTCACGACCAACCACTTATGCTTTTAAGCCATTCTTACAGCATTATTTTTAATGTTATTATTTTCTATTGTTATTCCTCAATATAACTGAAATAACTCATGGGAAAGTAATAAAATGCCTTTGATTCAAAACACATACTCAATCTTACACGACTATATTCATGGTGAAGATTACCTTGTGCAATCTCAGACAGAAGTGACACATTTCATTTTGGTTATTACATTCCATTCATTTGAATGATAGGACTGAATACCGAACATCTAGAACATCCAGTGACTGTGTGAAACTTCGTGTTCTGCCTTTAAGCATTCACCACGCAGTAAATGTTGCCATTACTTTTCACTACACTTAAAATAGGTTTCGGTTCTGAGGATAGCAAGTTATTTAGTGTTTCAGCTTTTATTTTGTCAAACTCTCCTTGCAAACATGTCTTACGATGTACAACAGCATGGTGTCCTTATTGTCATTTCAAAATTCTCTTTTGGGGACAGGTCAGAACTACAGACAAGCCAGTCTAGTTTCTATTTTCTCTTCTTCCACAGTCATGCTGTTGTAATGTATGCAGCATGTGGATTTGCATTGTCTTGTTGAAAAAAAAAAATGCATGGACGTCCCTGAAAAGAATGACGTCTTGATGATCTTTTGGACTTGATAAGTGTGGATGGTCTTTTGATATTTGGTATCTTTTTTTTCTTCAAAAATTGATTGATCTGATTACAATACACATTTCCATAGTATGCTGGTCCCTCCTAGACAACCTAGAGCCCAGAGATGTCAACACATCTTCTGAGCATGATTAATATAAGATTACTTGTTTTGGAAATAATAATAGTGTTGTATTACAACCCCCGTACCAACTTTTAAAAAATGCAGTAATAGTGGTATGTTAACCACATATTAAACATATCGTAAAACTAAGTTAAAACAATCTGCAAATTTAAAGACTGAATTTAATTTCGATTTGTTGTAAGGTCTCAAACTTTTTCTGTTTTTAGTTACAGCCAGAATGTTCTATCGTCCGTCTTTGCTTACAGCTGTGCTAAATCAGCTGTAGGCAAGCATGTCACACTGTACATCCTGAGTCCACTGATCCTTACTCACGGCCAAAGAAAATCTTTATTGCACAGTTCAGTTCCCACCTCCAGGCTGTGTACTGACTGCTGGGCGAATCGGATTTCTTTCTAAAATCCCAAATCCGTCTATTCGTACTGCGCTCAGCCTAGCATCTGCAGCTGACTTGCTTTCTATGGTAGCCATGCAAACGTGCCTAAGGCCAGTAGTGTAAAGCAAAGGAATTGGCAGCTTGCTACCATTTTGGATGTTCAATGTGGATGAGACATGAACAGCCAGGATTATGAGCGCATTTTGACACAGTAGCAAAGAAGGCTGAAGTGGCGTTTGTTTGTTAGTGCTGTTGAGTAAAACAATCAAACGAGGGATTTAAACCCAGGATGAATCTCAAGTATAATCCTGAAGAGGAGAAATCCAGAATTTTCTTTGGTTTAATTTACCTGTTACTTCGAAGGCTGTACACTCAGGACTACCTTAACCAAAACCACATATTTGGACCAGGCAAAAGGATACTAGTCAAGTACTTTAAACATTAAACTACTAATCATATGGATTTTTTGGTTCTTACCCCAACATACCAATAAGCACTATTGTCACTGAAAAGGTTGGAGGAGTAGTAACTGGTTGTGTCTGAGACAGCTTATAGTACGCTTGTTTGTTGCTTGTTTAGTACGTTTGTTGGTTCTTGTTACCGATCCATAGGGTATAGGTTTATTTTATATATAAACTCATGGGTGTTTCGTTTAGCACTGTTCATGTTTAGTTTTAGCATTTAGCATAGGACATGTGCTTTTCTTGGTTATATTTGGTTATGATTTATACTTAAATGTCTTTGTTTCCAGCTTATTGGTATTGAACATCAAATGTTTAAATGTTAAATCATAGATGAAACATTTCAAACTGAAAAGCACCGCAATATACAGTGACTGACTAACTACAAGTGTGCACACGCCATTGTTTCGATGGCTATATTACTTTCCCTTGTGGGCCACATTGCTACTTTTTGTGGTCTTCACCATTTTGACGTGTAGTTAGAACATTTTGGACAGAAGTATAAATAAGCCTTTAGTGTGTTCGCTCCTCTTGTGTTGTCTAGCCCAATATCATTACAGTATGACACAAAAAGTTTTAAACAGAATAAAAAAAGTACTTCTTGACTCTTCTTGAAAACTTTCTGCAAAATATTGGTGTGTGTCTATAACAGTAGGGGTGCTCTTGTATGAGCCGTGTCTGCTGGCCAACAACACCAGGTAAAATGTGTGACAAATAAATACATAAAGTGTTTAAAGTTAACTCGGCTGTAAAACAGCTGTACTTGTTTTCCAGTCACTATTATCATTGAACATTCTTTTTCAATTAAACATTTTTTTAATGATTTTTCCTTACCAAGACAAATAAATGGTCAGTGCACACAGAAATCATGAGGGACAAGACGTGTTTGTGCAAGCAAGAGGAAAGAAAGTTGTAGGCCACCGGTTTGATCAATATCACTTCGCGTGAATTCAATCATTTTGGTTCAGAAGCAATTCTTCATAGAACCCCAAATAATTCCTCTCTATTGCATTACAAAAGCGCCCTTTATTTCCGACCCTCTGTGCTCTAGTTGCCCATCTGTTTCTCAACTGCAGTAATCAGTATCTATATAAAAATTTAAAGAAAAGGCAGTGGTAAAATGGCGAGAGGGCTATGAACAACTACGTCTATTTTCTGCATGTGGGAAGCAAGAACTGATCTGTCTGATCTGATTAAAAAGTATTAAGATAGCTAAAGACGTTAATGCTGGTTCAGGAAGGAAGGGTCTAACACACAGAGCATTACATTATTAGGAACATAAACCTGAAGCTATAACCTGAAAGGACCAGATGCGTTGTATGTTTTAGTACACTTGGCAAAATCAGGAAACACACCGGACAGGTTGCCAAGTTATCACAGAGAGCATTTTTTTCTTAAGATGTAAATAACTCATGTTAGCATTGGATGGGGCTCAAACACATGGTGGGAGTCATAGTGGGACATACACTGGGCAAATGCACTAAACACCTGAACAGGTCTCTAGTCTGTTGCAGGGTACAGACACAAACACGCACCAACACACACAAGACCATTTCAGTAACTCCAATCAACCTGACTGCATGTCTTTGTACTGTGGGAGGGAACCACACAGAAAGCCCCAAACCTGGAACTTTTTGCTGTGAAGCAACAGTGCTAACCACAGAGCCACAGTGCTGCCAAATGTTAGCTCATCATAATATAAAAGTGTCCAAAACATTTTAGCCATAAATTTGCCTCACTTCTAAATGTACAGATTTTTTTACATTTTCATTTTATGCCAGTCATTAAATACACTCAATTAAAATAAATTACATATCACAACCTACTTTTATGTTTGAATGTAAATCTACAACATTCATTTTTACTGAATCGTTTGCTTACAGATTTTAAAAGGGATTACTGAGAAAGATAAAGCTGGTTAACACACAGTAAAATGCATATTACCGTACATAGAAAATGACTTATTTCATGGTATTTCAATTAAATGTATCACACACATGAAACTTGGCAGTCTTATATCTTTAGCATATTCATAATCTTACACATTCATAATATGCTAAGCCCTCCTTTCACACCTCACGGTCCTTTAGCAGTTGGTGAGAGACACTCCGAATTACCTTACTCAAAGTCTCTTGTTTGTGGTAGCTCAGGATAACTGTGCATCATTTGGGTGCAAAATCTGACGTCGCCGGAAGTTTATGAATAAATACTATTCACCCTTCAGTAATGCACTGAGGCGTAATGATTTTTACTGTCTTCCTCAATCCATTACTTCCCGGCTCATTCCAGGTTGAACAATGAATCTTGAAGAAATGAGTGCTAGGGGGCAGGTAAAAATCCTGGTGCTGAAGATTTTAATATAGCAGCCAGGGGAAAAGACAAAAACCTATATGGAAAAGGTGGCATGTTGGGAAATCAGTATGGAAGCCATCTGTATTTATAAATAAGAGCCTGGGTCCTGCCTGTCTAAGATACTTTTTCAGCCTCTTTGTCTCAGGAGACTGCATAGAAACATACTTGGGATGATTACAGACATCTGCTGCTTGGGTTTGTAAGCAATTGCCTTCATTTAGTCATTCTTATAGCCTTCTACAACTCTCATAAAAATGTACTTTGAAAAATGAAAGCATCTATTTTAACCAGAGCAGATCAATGTTGTCTGGAGCACACAACGGCTAAAGATGAACTAGCTTGTAACTTGTAAATAACTTGTTAAATATATAATAGCAGTATAATTTACTTGCCATAGACTAGGCCGTATTTAATATTCAAGCCCGGACGCAATGATTGGTCCTTATATCAGTGTATGACATGAGCATGATATGTAGTTAGTGTCAACCCCTTCGCTAAAGTATTGACTTGTTGTGAATGTTACACACATTTCTCAACAGCATAATAACATAATGTTGTTTGCATTTGTACTCTGTTACATCTCAAGCCACAACATAAGTAAGAATGAAAAGTTAATAAAATACATAAACATACAGATGTACTTGGCAGCAGGAATGCAGATATGTTGCCATCTTTTGCTTTGTTGACAGATTTGGACATTGCACAAGGCTTTGTAGATGAAGTCTGGAAGGCATCGAAGTTGTGGAACAGGAAGTAGCAAAGACTACTAAGGATGAAGTGAGGAAAGCTTAGAAACATCAGGCAATATGGGAGTGGCATTTTCACTAGATTATTCAATGAGGGTCTGGAGAATATCTTGCCTGAGGAATGGAAAAAAGTGTACTTGTACTGATTCTCAAGAACAGGGGAAATCTACAGAGGTTTAGCAACTACAAGTTGATGAACCACAATGAAGATTGAGTGAAGAATGAAGATGTAGGAGAGAATTGTGGGAGTCAGGCTTAGAGAAGTGGTGAACAGCAGTTTCATGCCAAGAAAGAGCACAACCCATGCAATATTTACTTTGAGAGTGTAGATGGGGAAGCATCGAGAAGGTCAGAAAGTGCTCCACTGTGTATTTGTGGATTTAGAGAAAGCTTATGACAGGGTGCCAAGGGAAAGTGTGAGGAAGTATGGAGAGGCTGAGAAGTATGTTAGAATGGTTCAGGACATCAGGGTCATCAGTGGTGAGATGTGCTGTATGAGTGAGGTTTAGCATCATGGTGGAGGTGATACTTCATCAAGTATCGTCTATGAGCCTCTTCTTGTTTGCTCTGGGGTAGGACAGACTAACAGATGAGGTCAGACAGGAATAATTGTGGGCGAAGATATTTGCAGACATTGTGATCTGTAGTGAGAGCAGGGAATAGTTAGAAAAGAACTTGGAGAGGTGCTTTGGAAGAAAAAAGATTTTAAGCAAACTGTAGTAAGGCCGAATGCATAGGTGTGTGTGTGTGTGAATGAGAAGGCGGCAGGTAGCATTGGTCATAGCTGTGTACATAGCGGTAAAGTAGAAAGTAGAAACAAGATAGATTGGGTGGAGAAAATTGTCAGAAGTGATTGCAGCAAACATGAAAGAAAAGCTATAGTAGTGAGTAATCATTCCATTCCAATCATTGCAGTGGCACAGTGGAGACAGAAAACAGAGCTGGAGGTGGCAGAGCTAAAGATCTCGAGGTTCTTGAGGTATGGGAGTGACCAGGATTGGCAGGAATAGTAATTACAGCTTAAGAGGACCATCACATATTGGAAAAGAGTCAAAGTTGCAGAGGACAGAAGAGATGGAGGAGGGACAGTGGATATATTGGTAAGATGGAGCTGCCAGACAGAAGGTGGAGAGGAAGACCAAAAATGAGATCTATGGAAGTAGTCAAAGTAGATGTACAGGGAGTTAGTGTGAGAAAAGATAATGATGAGGACTTATTTAGGTGGGCGTTTTCAAAACATAGAGGCTAAAAGAAGAACTTTGTACTTGACATGGTCTCAATCAGCCTCATGAGGAATTACCTGGAATGGGTTTCAACCATTTAAAAGGCATTTTAACTTGCTGACTGGTTTTCTTTACTCTGCAGTTCCAGCTTATCCCAAATCATCATCACTGGGTTTGGATCATGCGGTTCTGGAGGTCAGGTCATTCGATACACATGTCCAACACCCCTTTTTATTGATCTAATAGCTGTCCATAGACTGGGATTGTGTATAATGTATAAAATAATCACGGAATAAAGAACATGAGAATGTAGAATGAGGTTGTGCGTCCAAACTTATGACTGTTACTATATGTGTTAGGGATTGAGGTTAAGGGACTCTTAAACGCACGCGCGCGCGCGCGCGCGCACACACACACACACACACACACACACACACACACACACACACACACACACACACA
>JAOUQU010154360.1:0-14898 GCA_028566735.1 Ammoglanis amapaensis | reverse complement strand
GCAAAATAATTGCGATTAATTAATTACAGACCCTGTAATTAACTCGATTAAAATTTTTAATCGAGTCCCACCACTAGTATTTAGAAACCCAAATTCACTTCTACAACAAAGCAGGAGTTCCATTTAAAGTCGGTACCGTCTTGTAATAATCCTTAAAGGAGATATCAGTATCTCCTCTTTTGAAGGTGTTGGTGGGGGTGTGGTCCCAGGCTATATCATCAATCCTGTAAGTTTTGTTGTTGTACCTAAAATAAAAAGTGACTGGTATTTAGAATCTAAACCCTGGCATCATTAACACATCGTATTAAAAGGTAGTTAATGCGCTCGGTTACTTGGTGAGGACGATCAGGCCCACCAGCTCTTTGGTACAGATATCGACGAAGCGCTGATCTCCACTCTGCTGCCTTAGATTGGACATGAAGCTGAGAACCGTCTCGCTGCGCAGAACCTTGTGACTCACATCAAAGCACAGCATGATGCTGGACTCGTACTGCAGGATGTTGGTCACAAAGCCGGGCCAGATGGTCAGTCTGTGTAGAGGAAACAGAACACATGTTTGTTTGTTTTTAGAGGATTAGGGCTATTAAAGTGCAAAATGTTCCCAGTGTGATGACATCGCTATGGGTCGGAGATTGATTAAACTACACGTTAAAAGTGCAAGCTCGAAAATAAAGCTGAAGGTTTTTGCTGTTATTTACTGGTACATAAAGCTTTCACTGAGTAAAAAGTCACAGCTTTGTGGGTAGAATTTTGATTCTATGTTGTTCTATATCAGTAAAGAATAAAAGTAGCCATCAAAAGGTTACCGGTTCAAGCCCAACCATAGCCAAGATTCCACCTCTCAGCAAGGCCATTAATCCATATTTGCTCAAACCATATTAAACACTTTATTTAAAGTGTCTACTGAAGACAGCACTTTAAATTAGTCTATTAAACGAATTCCAAGTGATTCAATCTTAAATTAATATTTACACCAAGTGTTGGAACATGAACAATAAAAAATGCAGCAAATCTGACAGTTTCACTCCAGTACAGTGCATTTTATTTAAGCAAGACTAACGTAACGAAGTTTTGTATTCTGCCAATTCGGCTTCAATCGAGCAAAGACGTTTGCTGCTGTACCTGTGCTGAGGAATGTTGAGCGGATCATCAGGGTTGTAATAATGGCGGCCGATCTGCTGCATGTTCAGCATCCTTAGAATCCTGCAAATAACCCAAACACAAAAACGGACTCTAAATGCCCTTGAGTAAACCTAGATGCACAGAAACCTTGACCAGAACAGAGCGTTAACAGAGAAGCCGTCTGAATGAGTGACTGGATAAACTGGTGGATCCACATCAAGAAGGTCTTTGGGTTCGATAAACAAAACAGATTAAACTGACCTCCTGAATATGATGTTGTAGAACTGCAGACACACAGGAGAGGAAGGTGGCAGCTCATTGGTCAGTGTGACCGTGATCTGAACTTTCTCGCCATGCCTGGTCTCACTGCACAGCACAGTCTCCTAAAAATTAATAAACATTTACGATTAAACCACTAAACAGACGTTTGCCCTAAAAATAGCATTTCAATTACAAATCATTTAAGATCACAGTGTTATGAAGTCGATGAGGGAGGAAGAGGAGCGCTCCATCGAAGGTGCGGGCTTTGCCCAGGGTCTGGTCGTGCTGGAAGAGAAGAGCCGAGCGCAATCGACGAGACTCCATGGGAGGATTAAAGTCCACGTGGTACTGATACAGGGCCCACTGTGGCCGAGAGAGAAGGCGCATGAAATTCGCCCGAAGCTGGATTGGGGAGCCAGAGACTCCTAAAAATAAAGAAAAACAAATTCAAAACAGGCCACAGACCTCTCATGTTCCTCGCATTTCAAGCCAAACTGTAAAAACTTCATAAGTCAAGAGACAAGCTATAATTCAGTTTTTGTAACTATACAGTCTGGCATCTCTCTCCAAGCTTTTAGTGCAGAAGAATCCTGTAATTATTTGACGTCTGACATACCTGATACTGACAATGAAAGCCATTCTAAACTCCTAAAGGACACTGACCTGCCTTGGACTCTTTGATGTGCTCCATAAACTGACGAGTGTTGACACCGACATCGTGAAAGTCGCGTCTGCGTCCTCCCCGCTCACCAAGCTTTACCTGCTGAAAACCTGCAGAAATCTGGAGCAAAGCTGGAACAGCCACACAGAAAAACATTAGGTTTACTAAGCAGACGAACGCTTTAATGGGTAAAAACATTGACACTTGTATGGCGAAGTAAAATGCTAAACCGAGTTATCAAGTATCAGAGATGGAGATGCAGTCAAATCAGATGCAAAAGACCATTTACCTTCCGCTGATACGGCTCCAGGTACCGTTTTCTGTCTTCCTCTCCCCACTAGCTCCACTTCAGCAGCTGGAGGCCGCACCGGCTGCGGCGTCTCCTGAGACCGAGGTGGCTGCTATAAATAAATTAGGTACCCATGATCCTTTATCTTTGACACTTGACTTTACCGACAATCTTTATGATTACTCAGATCAGTCTTATAGACGACTCCATGTCACTATTACATGCAGCATTTTACAAGGTTCAGGCAATAAACGGTTACAAGATCTAAACAAAATATGTATTGAAAACGTTACTGAAAGCACAAAGCATTTTAAAACAAGCTTCTATTTATGTTAACATACTTACCGCGCCAGGGGCTCCAGCCTCTTGGGCACGTCCTCTTGCCCGGGCCCTGGCTCTAGCACGTCCAGTCATATTGTTTCAATAACACAACTGACTGATATTTACCAAAGCCTAAACTGAAAAAGAAAAGAAAAACAAGACTTGTTTAAAGCGTCAAGTTGTAGCATTAAAATGATTAAAGTAAAGCACGAACTGAAAAACTGCAGCATCTTCGTTTGAAAAAGAAAAGAAAAGATTTCTTTATGTCATTTATTTATCATGTCGTACTATTTATATGTTTCCCATTTAAGACAACAGTAACTCGTAAATCAAAGTTTCACTTTATTACTGTGCTTTAGGCCAACAAGTCGGCCGTGACTGATTTGGATATCATAAAATGTTTTATTAAGTTGTATGTATGTAATTGTATAATCTATATAAACATGCGAAACAGATAAATGTACCTGGGCCACCTCCGGTCCATACCACCGCAAACTTGTCTCACCATTTGTGACAATAAAGTTCAATTCTTCGAGTTTTAAATTGCATTACAATGTTTAAACACATTATTATTCAGATGCAGACAGTAAACATAGTTAAAGATCTAACATGTGGATGAAATGTGTGTTTGTAATTCAAGAATTTAATTATGTGAGTGCTCGTTAACTAATACTAGACAAGTCTGTCGTGGAAATGAATCAAAGATTGGATTTATTAAATTATTTATTACAATGGTCATAATGATCACTGCTATAACCAATGCAGTTCCAATGATTTAATCACGTCCAAACTCAACTCTAACTCCAACAATGTATAAAACGTTTCAATATTAGCAATATTTTGTAGAAATAAATTAATTATCCCTGGTTTATGTAAATAAACGTGTTTTGAAAAATCAAAACAAGATGATTGACTACAATAAGTGTCGTTTGAAAATGAACCGACTCCGAACCGACTCAGTCCAAAGTTCAATATTAACTATCAAGTACGAATATTCAGCAGTGACATTTTAAATGTTATTTTAAGTATAATTAAATATAAACCCCATACACACACCCAAAGTAACGTCATATTTAAACCGTTTTTAATACTTTATTAATAAGTAACCTAGCACAGGCCTACCAAATTATCCACAAAATTTTCCAAACAAAAACCTTTGTTTTATATACTGTACTAGTTACTCAAGTTACTCAAAAATAAAACGTTTAGGTCATAAATAATGTCAATAAAATAATTGTTAGGTCATTTAAAAAACGTCAGAAACAAGCACATATTGTATCAAGGCAAATACGACATTTTAACAGTTAAATATTGTGTTTCATGAACATATTTGCATTGTAGATTATTATTAAGGCACAAAATGACGGATTAAAAAACAAAAAGATCTAAAAAGTACTTAAGTTTAATAAACGTCCCTCACCTTGCCTGAGCTGCACTTACACTCAATTATCCACCAGCCTTTCACTGACCTATTCACTAACATGTATCACTCCGCGCCCTTCTCCTTCATGTCACACACACACAAAACACTATTTCATGTTTTTGTATCTGATCATTTTCAGATATAATACAAATTATATTTGTTATTTTAAGCTTCAATTCTACCAAAAACAACTAACAAAATCGGTTAGAAATAAGCACTACTTTGTCGCAAGGATACCCAAAGCAGATCATGTGTGTGGTGAAACGTGTACCGGCGCTACTTTTCTTCTCAGTTTCTTCCCGCCAATTTACCGAGTAACGCGTGCAAATATGAAATAAATTTATTTTTCCTTGTAAATCTTTAACCAAGCTTTGACACAATAATGCAAGTCGCACACGCTTCTTTAATGTGAAGCTGAGCGATGTAGTGAATTTGGTAATTGTATTAAATATTAGATTGTAGGATTTACAGAAACAGTACCAGTTCCCGCCAATTTATCATGCGGCTCACCATAATGGAAGCCATTGCTGTACTGGACCGAGCCCTGGTGAATGCTAGAATAGTGTAGAGAGTGGTTTAGAATCACTATACGCGTGAAAGTTAGTGAAAACAAATAAACCATAAAACAATAGTAAAGTGTTTAATAAGAAGCTGTTCTGTTTGTCTGCAATACACCAATCTGTCCACCAGGTGAAGCTCAAACACTAAAAATAAAGCAAAGCTTGAGGTTTAACTTGAGGTGTTGCCATTAAGTATAATAAGATTTTCTCTCTCTCTCTCTCTCTCTCTCTCTCTCTCTCTCTCTCTCTCTCTCTCTCTCTCTCTCTCTCTATATATATATATATATATATATATATATATATTACTGTTTAACAATGTATAAATTACCATAATGATGCATCCATTATATTGTTTTAACACCCCATACTAATCTCAAAGAGAACATGCAAATTACACAAATACAGAACACCCCGGGATGTCGTGCTTGCTGTGATGCGACAATGTATTTAATGGTTTTCGTTATTTATGACGTTTAACTTATTACTTAGTTTAACTTATTAATAGATCAGCCCATTAAACTAAGAACACAAAGAGGACATAATTCCTTGGAGTCCTGGGGACTATGGTTCCACACATGTAAATTAATCTCTGATGATTTATAAAACACGGCGGTGATGCTGGTGATGTATTCAACTGTTTTCATTATTTAGTCCACTACAAACATGTATATTAATCAAACACAGATACCCAGAACCCATGTACTATGTGGCTACCTGCTCCAAACGTTTTATCATAATGTTTACTGCACACCGATATGACAATTCTTTAGTCTGGACAACAGAGGCAATCAGTACAGAACCATGATCAAAAACCTCGCCTAGCACTGGCACCTCGTTTTCATAAAGTTGACTTCTTGTTGGCTTGTGCTCACGGAGGTAAATCATTCAGCAGTGCAAAGTCGCCTTTCATCAAACGTCATTTGGACTGATGTAGCGAAGATCAATCAGGCCGGAGTCGGACGAATGCACAGGAACGGGCTTTGACACAAATTTTGAACAAATACGTTTCATTTCCATGTTCGCACAAAATCATTCATGTCTGGCAATCAGTGGCTGCATTTATTGGTGCATCCTGTTTGCTTAGAGCCCACATTTAAACCCAAGTCCTAATGAGCACAGGCAGAGTTCGGACCTGGTCAAAGACAGAAGCGTTTCTCTTTTAAGGATGTAGACTGCCCATAAATGATTCCTTTCACACTATCTATTACATCTCGGTCACCGCGTTGTGGATGAGTTTCATGATGCGAATTTTGCCAAAAGTATACAGACACCCGTTTGCATGAATGGTCTATTTAGTACATGGATAGAGATGTTTACAGATGCTTACTGTACTGACTATAATGTTAAACAGTTTTGGAAATTGTGGTACAAATGGTGTGTCAGGGACCGTCAAGTTTTCATATTTTTGCCTTATTGGTCAACATTGTGACATGTACAGACATCATTTTAGGCAACTAATGTACTAGTATAAATGTATTTTACCCAATGAAAAGTCCTGCTGGCTCGATTTTCTGGAGTGTAACTGGACCCATCTAAAAAGAAATTGATTCATCCGTCCATCCATCTATCCATCCATCCATCCATCATATATGTTTACCAGTGCTAAATCCTATTTGGGGTCATGGAATAACACACTGGGCAAATACACGAAACAGGTCGCAAGTCTGTTGCAGGGAACACACACACACTGACGTATTACCGGTCTACACAACATCTTGTTTACTGCTGTTTAGATGAATAGTCTTACCCACCATGTTAGTAATAGTCACTGTCCGGATTGGTGAATAAACCAAAACGTTAATTCACGAAGTTGTTTTAACAATTCCTGTGCTTCATTTTCTGTCTGATGGATGAACAGAACTTGCTTTAAAAATAGTCGACTTTGAAAGGCGCTCAATTGCCAGATTGGCCGGCTCGCTTTCTTGTTTCCCCACATACTTTGATGAAAGATTAATGATTCAAATGTGAGGGATTCTGCAGCAAAGTCACCCCCTCCTAGAAATCACACAGTTCTCCCGATCATTTATCCTCAGCCAGCCATGTTTTCCACCCATAGCCTTCAGAGTTGGCATTTGGCACTTTGAAAGGCATTTGAAGGCAGATCTTCGGTTAGCTTTCATGTCGGACATCTGAGCACGATTACACGCTACATCCTGAGGAAGAAATCCACCAGTCCATCACTGTTTACCTGTCGTGATCAAGAAAGATGTCCTTTGCGTAACTCAAAAGATTCTACAAAGTGTCGCTTGTTTTTAAACACTGAATCGATTTGTGCTGCTTGAGTGGTGCAGCAAATCATGCAGCCGCGTTTTGATCTCTTTTTAATCCCTTCATAAAACGTCTTACTTTCATGCACGGTGTCTGAAACAGTGCTTACATTTACAGTTCTTTGAATAATAAATAGCTTGATCATTTCCATTTATGATGTCTTATTGGATCTTACAAAGCTCGGTCAGTTTGAGAACTACATATAGATAAACATCCTTTGATATGGGTCGCAGCATCAGAGATTTAACCAAAGCTCAAACAAACTAAATGGCAGCATTATGCTAATTCTAAACGACTCCGACTCCCATGAACGAAGTTTTTAGAACTGATAGATGGAAACAAGTCGACTAAGTGGAGAAAACTCCAACTGCAATAGGCAGCCTATGGAATATTTGATTATATATATTCGATTATATATATTTGATCTGATCCAGCCTGCCGTTAGTTGACTTGAACAGAAAGTATTATAAATGGCCTGACCGTGTTTCATCCTGCTGTCCAGACCTCAAGTTTTTCATTACGTGTCTGAAGCGATTCGTGACATGACTTTACTGTACACACCAAGAATGCATTTCAATTAAGTGAAGATGAAGGAGCGCTTTGATGTTTGTGGAATAAGTGGAGCAAATGGAGCTCTTTTTCTCCCTGAGCTCGGCTCCACATGTTCTTCAGGGAGCGGTTAACATGGGTTTTAGAGACACATGAGCGAACGAATGACATTCTAACACTTACCTCATGCTTCAGCCACTTTAATTCAGTCGTCTCATCTTTTATTACATGGATCCAAGTCTATATGATGGCTTTTCACAGTCTCTTAGAGGTTGAACTGTTGAAGTAAAGCTGGCTGACGATACGAGTTTGTGCTTCAAGGGGGTGTAAGTACAATTTCTTCCAGGACCAAGAAACAAGTTACAGTTACCATCAGCCAAATCCAGCACACTTGCTCTATCATCAATAAAATCATCATGCTTGCATGTAGAAGGAATCTTTATCTGTTCTTGCACATTTGATTTATATATTAAATGATCTACAGTAGCACAATTGTTAAGTGGACCACCGTGTAAGTAGTCTAGGTCCTTTCTGTTTCCAGGATCCTCCTACAGCCTAGAAACATGTAAGCAAGTTAGATTAAATTAGAGACACTGAATTGTCATATCTAACCACTAGGATGCTTAATCCAGTGCATTGTTGTGCCGGCTTCCGGCATCCGGTGTAAAAAACGATCTCAAACCAATATTGTAGAACGCAATCCGATTTGGCGACTCCTAATTTATAGGCATGCGTTCTTTTTTGATTTTGGCTTTGTATTCCCATTTGGGAAAAAAAACCCCATCCCATTCTAATCTAGCTGGTGTGGATGTTCTCCAGGCTTTTCTTAAATAAAAAAGCACCAATGTTTGTTTTAATGATCTCCGATTTACTTCTGGTGTGCATTTCATACTGACTCATGTACGACCTTCAGAAGACTTTCGATTGCGCACTCGGGCCGTTTGGGTGTCGAGACTTTTGTCATATTCAGCTTTCGTTTGTGTTTGATAAGAAGCAACCGGAGGCGGTCGGTACAGCGCTCTCGACGTGCTACATGTCAAGAGGAACAGCTGAAGGGAGATAATAGCCACCGAGTCGCCATTAAAACCGATTTATTATTGCTGTGTGATATGGAGGATGGAGGGTTTTATGCAACATATTAGGGATAAAGCAGCACGACGGTCTCTGGCATTTGGCATGTTTCCATTTATTCCCCCCAAAAAAGTTTAACTTAACTTTGATGGGAATTTAATTGGTTGCACTTTTCTGTTAAGTAATATTATTTAAACTGATTGACAATGACATTGTATATTCAGTCTATGATCACCCAACAACCATTCCAGTGTAATTCAGAAATCAGATTTATTAATTAAAACACTGGGAGGGTAATTTTGAAGATAATAATCTTCCATAAAATAAAGAATTGACGAGACGTCGATCTTTACACCATAAGTGTAAGTGAGATAAAATGTTTAAACTTTGAAGACGGCCACGAGAACGATGGTATTAAAATATGGAGCTAATTTGTTGATGATTATTATTTCATTGTTCAGATCGTCATCATGAAGTTAATAAGTGCTTCACTAAACGGAGAACACAGTGCCCTCTCGGCCCTCTCGGCCCTCTCACCCCTCCACAGAGTCTTTATATCTTCACCCAGAAACCTGCATGAGCAAACATTAGCTGAGCTTACTCCTGCTTCATGGAGAGCGGTACGGGACACGTATTGTGTGTGTAAGTGTGTGTGGGTGTCATTTTGACTGGAGCGAAGTCTGGTGGATCGCCCTCCCATTCCCTGTCGTCCACCCCCCCCCCCCTCACCCCCACGCAGAGTAGGGGAGCTTTGTGATCTTTTTTTCAAAGTCAACAAAAGCATGGGGGACACAGCTGGACGGCCGAGAGAACAGAGGGCCCAAGCGAAGCAACAGCCTCCTGCTGGGGGCGCTGGGATGCAAAAACGGCAAAGATTTACCAAAGATCGGCCAACTGATCCTGTGTGTAGAGACTTCTGATACTGGAATGTTTCATTATACAATAATAATAAGAATTCGTGTCATGATAGACAGACAGACAGACAGATAGATTTTATAGACCAACTGTTTTGTTTATGAAATAGATAATAAAGGAAAATAAAGAAATTAAAGAACGAGCGACGAATAAATCAGAGTCGATAATCCTGAAGCACGATTACCAGGTCTAATACTAAAGATCTGATTCTTTATGATGCTAGACTCACAGTCCCATACTAAAGCATCATGGGTATTTGGTGTAAGGAAACGATCGAGGCGTTTAGCAGCACACAACTCTTTTTTAATATTTATTTATCATTCATCCATTTTTAACTTGGATCATCTGTTTAATTTGGAGGCAGCCGTGTCCCGGTGCTTAAAGAGCCGTGCTCGTCATCGGAAGGTTGCCGGTTCGATTCCCTGGAGCCTAGAGGACAAGACTGGTGTGTCCTTGAGCAAGACAGCAAACCCCGAACTGCTACCCTGGTGCTGGACATGTGTGCTCGCTGCTGCCCCCACTAGTGTGCATGTAAATGTGCGTTTCGCTGTCTGGATTGGGTTGAATTAGGTAAGTCAGTAATGTAAAAGTGCAGTGACAAAAAGAGTATTCTAAATAAATCAAAATTAATTATAAATGTTTAAAGAAATGCACAGCATGATCGAGTCTTAATCATGATCTAAATCGATGGTGACGAATCCTAATCCCGCTACTGCAGCGAGCTCTTATGACTTTACGTACATTTTTGTCCTGCACCGTGGATACAAATACAACTAAAAGGAGTGATGGTGCGAGAGAAGAGAAAGTGCAAGAACTTAAAAAAAGAGAGAAATGCCATGCTGAAGTAAGCATCAAAGGCATTGGGTCTCAGCATGTTCCTTCAGAGCTGTGTGAACTTCCACCCACCCAAAGAAAGATCCCCACTGCACCCACCTCTCCCCCTTCAGACCAGACTTTAGAGTCAACAGTAATTAAAACCATCTCCCCCACCTAAATCATATTAAACCACTGCTCTGCTCATTCATTTCATCCATCCATCCATCCATCCCAGCACTCCATCACGCTGTAAAATTCAAGCCCACATCATGCTGATCACAATGTTGCCCGTTAAAACAGACACAAAAACGTCAACCGTGTAAACAGTGTGTGACGTAGAATCATTAGAAGCTGTAATATATATATATATAAAAAATGTGCACAAAACGTGTGCATGTTGCAATAAATGTGCACATATAAATGCAATCCTGTCACAGTAATGCAGCAGCAGATCCGGAGCAGGTGCAAGAAATTGTACAAATTAAAACATAGTGCAGAACGATGCAGTTTCATATGATTTCATCAGATTCAATTCTTATTTATTGTACAGTTAAATTATTATAGATGCTTTTATTTTTTTGTACAGTAACATGATTACATTAAGTGCTTTTATTCTTATTTATTGTAGAATAACATGATTTTGTCTGTTTTTATACTTAGATTTTGTACAGTAACATTATTTTAGGTGCATTTAATGGCTTTCTAGGGATTTTATGATTCCAATGTTTGTGGTGGACAGACGTAAAGTCAAATAAAATGACGTCTATACACACCGTATATATTTAAAACAACATATAATCGAAATGATAAATCGAGGTTTAATCTGTACAGGATAGTTGAATAGTTTTTACCACGTTTCTTTTTCTCTCTGAGTGTTTCTGTCACCATCCGTTATCGTTCCATTATTCCTTCCATCAAAAGTACAGAAACAAGATTCATTTCATCCTCTTTCTTTTCGAACTCATTATGAAATCAGACACAAGCTGCCCGATCCAGATGCTAAATATCAAGCATCTTTCTCAGTCTGTGTGTGTGTGTGTGTGTGTGTGTGTGTGTGTGTATCTGAGGAAGTCTTTGAAGTCAGCAGGGGACCCTGCGCTCTCGCACCAATAGTAGCTTAAGCGATTCTTTTTATCCAACAAGCGTAATAAAAGATTAATGGGTTTGATATTTTTCTTCTTTATGCTTTATTCAGAAAGGAAGCTGCGGAGCTTCTTGATGATGATTATTTGAAGCAGCGACACTTTTGCCTGTGATGCATTATTTTATGCGTGTGTTGTGTTGGGTTGTGTTGCGTCGTGGATGCATTTCCATTCCGCCCATGATCTAGTTTCAGCAGCGTGTAAATCCTATTTAGGGTCACGGGGGGACACACACTGGGTGAAAACACGGAACACCTGAACTAAACCCCCAGCTGTTGTACGGTACTGACACACACACACATACTTACGCACATAGGCAACATAGGAAACCAGATTACCCGGAGGAAACCCACACAGACACGAGGGCGGCACTGCTAAGCACTAAGCTAAACATACATTACATACAAAACTAAATGTTGTTATGTGGCCGACCATGACAGCTTTCCAGGTTATACCAGGTTAATTACACGGATTTAATTTCAGTAGGAGTCACAGTGACTTGCTCGATTGGTTCACAGCCTCCAGTGGCACATCTGGAGCGGATCAGATGTACGTCCTGGTTCAACGACCCGACAGTGGCTGCTTGGCGTCGAACCCTTAAACCCTCATCTCGGCCATTTAGATCCCCCGAGCACTAAATCTGAACACGGAACGTCTCACCGATTCCATCATTCGTACTAAAATAGCCTCCGCTTCTGCCTCCATCCGTCGTGTCACGTTCACGCGGGCTCGCGGCGGATGTTCTATGTACTCTGCTAGCGATGCTGACAAAAGACCGAAGCTGAAAAGAGAAACAAAGAGTAAGCAAACAAAAACTTCATCTTCTTTCTTTCTCATGTACAGTGTGTGTGAGAATTGATGACTCCGAACTTGTCGGGATATTGTATAGACCACCGGCCACCAATGAAACTCTTCTGTTGCTCCTGCACACAAAGAGCACACCTGCTTCCTCCTGCTCCCCAAAACACACACACACACACACAAACCACATGATCCACCGGTGCAGAAAGCAGAACCTATTTAACAGTTAACAGGAGGGCGAGTTGTAGCACGTCACGCACGATCTGCCGTGATTCCGACACAATGCACAGACTGTATTTACTGTTAGACGAGCAGATTTGTGCTCTGTGTTGTGTGCAGAGGTGTAAAGAGTACTAAACTATTGTATTAGAGTGTACGTTAGTTTTACTCAAGCGTTTTAAAATAAGATAGAAGTGAAGAAAACATGTCAATGTTATGACGTCAGCGACACATCCGTCGCACGAGTCTGTTAATGGGACTTTACGAGATGGGAACATCAGAACCTTCTGATCAGAAGTCTAACATCTTACCCACTGAGCTTCTTAGATTCTTAAATAGGACCAGGGAGTGCCGTGTTAAGTTTGGGACTTTTATGACATCACTATCGCTGTTGCCGAGCGGATCATGATGATCTCGAACCCCAGATACGTTTAATAAAATACGAGCTGCAACTTCATTGGTGTGATAATGAGATTCTTTCAGTTTTTACATGTGTATATATATTTATATATCGATATATAAATGTTTTCCCACACCAGACAAAAGTAACGACAGATTATCGTACCGTTGTGGAGTAAAAAGTACAAAATTTGACTGAAATGTAGTCCAAGTAAAAGTAAAAGTACCGCAAAATAAAAATACTCCAGTAAAGTACAGATACACAATCATACCACTTACATACAGTATTTACTTATTTACTCTGACAAAGTGATAATCGGTGTTATTATTCACGTCAGTGTTTAAAACGCTGTGTCTGGTCGTCGTGTGCAGGCCAGAAACGGAGCGCAAGGACAGAGCAGAAATAATCTGAGGAAAAAACATCATCAGCGACAAACTTCACAGCCTGTTTTGGTTCGTGTGATCAAGCCGGGGTGTGTGTTTCCTGCCCTTCACAAAGATCTAATGACAGAAATAGAGCGGGAGTGTCCACACATTGTGCTAATAAACGTCCAGCTGCTGTGTGTCGGTGTAAAATAAACGCAGGTGCCAGATAAAGCCGGAAGCTAAAGGAATGTTTTTTTTATTTGATTATTTATTATTCCTCCGCATTTAACCCAATACGTGCAGTGAAACACACACACTTACACACACACACACACACACACACACACATGGGCAGCAGTGAGCACACCTGGGAGGAGTCGTGACCTGTCGACTCTCGGGATCGAACCGGCAACCTTCCGATCGCACAGGTCTGCGTCTCTAACCACCAGAAGTCTAGAGAATGAAGGAGTCGGGGTAGAACTCGGGACGTCTTCAAGCAAGTTTGAGAAACGTCTAGCTGGAATGTTTCATCCACGCCGGTGAAGACAATCATACATCATGTACAGATTCTCGTGATCGTCACGGATGCCCCGATACACCCACAAAACCGCCTCACGGGGGCATCCTACGATACGAGAGTCATCTATAGTCAACAGAAATATTGATAAAATGAAATCCTTTATTGTAATAATCTGTACAAGATGGTTTGAGAGGGATCCAGTGCTGCAGGAAGCTTGTATTCGTTAGCATCCGTTACTTTCATGTGCCGGCTAATACACCAGATTCAAAGTCGATTTGTAAATTGTTTTAATTCCGGCTTTGATAGGACCTTGTCACTCATTTTTTGGCTCTGCTCTGGCGGCTCTGTTGACATCCTGACCGGCTTGAATTCTCTCAAACGCAAGAGTGTAAAAATGAAAAGGACAAAGCACAGATTACCGTTCCCTTTCGTCACACACTGCCGAGTAAAACATTAAAGCACCAGGACCCCCGAGAGACCGGCTTTCATTACACCTCACAACCAGGTCTGGATTTATCTACCACGACATTTTACACCCAAGCAGACCCGAGCCATGGAGTGTAACCATTAAAGTCTAGCGTTACAGAGGCACCACGGCGGTCCGTCCATCACACCCCACCTCTCTCCCCGAGAGCCCGGACCCTCTCGGTGTACGCACGTGCACTAGAACATTTTAAATACAGATAAGCTATTAAAACGTTCAGGAGTCTCGGTACAAATACGCTACACACAGTCACAAGTACCGAGCGAACGTTTGCACGCATGTTATAAAGAGAATTACAAAATCATTAAATCGCTGCTTTTGGCTTTGATGACAGCTTTGCACGTGACGTTCTGTCAATCACTTTCATTATCAGATCATGTGACCCAGCACGCCATCACTGTTTTTTTAATGGTAAAAATATATAGTTACAGAGTCTGAAGTGTGTACAGTGTAGAACGTGAATGGTTTTGGTGGCAAATGGGGCAAGTTATGAACCTATAACCCCCGTTTGGTGCCACCAATAAGTTATAATAGGGAGGAAAAAACGTCAAATCTGGCAACATTTAATTCTTGTGTGTTTAATCTGTATTTAATAAAACAACAGCAAGACAACAGCAAGAATGGTTCATTTACACTGTGTGTGTGTGTGTGTGTGTGTGTGTGCGTGTGTGTGTGTGTGTGTGTGTGTGTGTGTGTGTGTGTGTGTGTGTG
>JAOUQU010154147.1:0-14900 GCA_028566735.1 Ammoglanis amapaensis | reverse complement strand
TGTGTGTGTGTGTGTGTGTGTGTGTGTGTGTGTGTGTGTGTGTGTGTGTGTGTGTGTGTGTGTGTGTGTGATGTCAATGTTTTAGTAATCAGTGTTTTTTTAGATTTAAGTTACATCAATTCCCCTCTTTACTTTGTACACTTCACATTACCAATTTAGTGGGTTTGTGGGGAGCATAAAGGGAGACCCATCAGCTGGACCCATCATCTGCTCCCATTGAGAGCTAATAGAGGTTTAAGCACCCCTTGCAGCCCTGATTGGTATAACTGACGTAGACAGTGATTACATAATTACAGTGGTAGCTTAGTAATTTTGTCGTACTGTATATATGACAAATATTCTTTTATATTTTCTTCTTTTAAAGATCACAAGCAGTTTACATGTCTTTTGTTCATTAGTAATTTATTTGTACTCTTTTTTTACCAGTTGTAATATGATCTTATCACAAATATGTAAGGCTGAAAATCCACATTCACTCAAATCAGATGGATATTATTGTCTATTATGTGTAAATATACGGCAATGGATAGCAAAAAAGTTTCCACTTCCTAAAAGAAATAGCTTTTATTTGAACAAGAATATTTCACAAATTTGAGTGATGCCATTCAATAACTATGGATATTATTTTTCTTAGCAAGGTGAGTGCTTGAGATTAGATTTCAGGTCTGTCTCAATGGCGATTTGCAGTCACATATAGATTATTCTAGTTGACTGAATTTATTATAAAGTATGCAAATATACAGTTAACTGTAAACATGAGAATACCTGGCTCACAATTAGTATTCTCATTAACCCCAAAGGTGTTTAAAAAAGTTTAAAAAACTTTACTTAAAATGATCAAAATATTTTCTTATTGACATGGCTTTGTTTTTAGGGGCATGCTGGAACAGAAATACTGCTTTAAAGTTAAATCATATATTGTATTCATATTTGAAACCTTTTTTAGTTGCAGGTTTGCCACAAGGTTTAAACTCAATAATCATGGGTGTACACATACATTTTACTACAAAGTTTATCTATACGTAGCTATAGGAAAACTTTTCTTAAAAATGTATTGTCCTTATATTGTCCTTTTTGTTTATATTGTCCTTAATATAGTCTTTTAAATAGTTCTTTTTTGTATTGTCCTTATCTCCAGACATGTGTACTTTTGTTCAATTATATCTTTTTAAGAATTGGAGATTATGAAATGCTACCAAATTTCTGTTTTTGCTTTGGGTCAGAAAGCAAACAACTGTCAATATTTTTAAAATTAATACTCAATTTATCTCTCTTTAGTTATCTCTCTAGTTCATAGTAAACAGGGATTTAACTGATGCTCTATATAAAACTTCAAAATGCTTAATAAGAGCACAATTTAATATAGATTCTGAAAACATATAATGATGCCATTACCAGTTAAACTAGCATAGATTTATATAAATAGAATTTCATGTTCATATATCTAAAGATAGTTGACTGTAGCCTTATAATCTTACCTGCCCAAATACTGAGTTCACAATGGGTGTTAGGTCAGATTTATCATTCTCTGTCTGTTCCTCAGTCTCAGCAACCACGACCTCATCCTCCTCATCCTCTTCATCTCTTTCTTTGGAATGGGTAGATATACTTTGTCTCCATCCTTTATTTGATGTGGAATTGCTGAATGTGTCAGACATGGTGGTTTCTGTAAGCTTCTTCTGTTTTTCCACTGTCTTTTTTATTGCAGCTTGGACCTGGGAAGTCAAATATCTTAGACATTTATCTCTAAGTTTAAACATTTGATTTCTTTTGTATTTTAAAGCATAGTAATTATATCTTTGTTTAATTGAATTTGACTATATCATTTGACAATTATCACTATGTAAAATTGATCATTATTGTAAATATAATACATTTTAGTGCCTTATACAAACCTTGTATAATTAGTAAACTAAGATCCTTACGGTTTGATGGAAGAGGAGTTTTTGCTAAAACAAGTGTTGTAATATGGGCATTAAAAAATGCCAGGCAGTCTGAAACTTAAGCTCACAGTTCAGGGACAAATGATCCACTGAGACACACAATCCTGGGCGTTGGTTAAACTTGATATCACACAATTGGTAGCATAAGCACCCAGTAGTGGCACAACTCATGAATTAGTTGGAGTTATGACTCAAGAACTTGAAATATGCAAAAAAAAATATATTTAAATTTTAAAATTAAAAATTTATTAAATTGTTAGAGAATGTTATAGATATTATTGCTGGTTTAAAAAGGACCCAGTTTTAATTTGACACAAATTAACATAAATAGTAGAAGATTATTAGAAAATCTTAGGTTTAGGATAATGGCTGAGGTTTACATGTTGGTAATATTTGATATGAAATGAATTATAAATAACTTAACATGGTCAAAGTTGCTAAAACCACAGATATTTTGAAATTATTGAAAATGTTTTAAGTTTAAATCTCATAATTGGCCATAAATGAGATTTTAACCGTTGCATCTTATATCTTAGGTATGATCTAGCTGAATAGCCTAATTCTTTTATAGCGTTTATGAGCTGGATAAATTGATTCTCCATAAAACAAGATGTATAGACAAATCTCCAGACTGGTTTAAAATTCTTGATCTAAATGCGTTTGAATACTTAAGATTACAGAACTGGCTTAAAGTTTTTGTTACAACTTAGGAGCTTAATATTGTGACCTAAATGTAAATTTTTTTGTTAGATTGTGAAACCTGTCTACTTTAACAATCATCTTCTAAAATAATTGCATTAAAAACAACAACAACAACAACAACAAAATTCGCACCTGTTTTGCTGATCTCTCTGGTACAACATTGGTTCTTTCACAGACGTCTCCAACTCCCTGTCCTTCTCGCATAAAAATGAACATAGCCTCACTGTTGGCACTTCCTCTCTAACTCTGTGTAAGCGAACACCTCTCCCGCCCTTCCCTTGCTGCTGTGTCTGCTATGACTGATGTTTTCTTTCAGGTTTTGTTTTTATGTCTGTAGACAAAATCTTTACTAGACAGTTTTCGATTTAGCATGTCAGAATGTTGCTTATCATTCGAGATGTTCTTTCACTTATTATATTTTATTACCAGCTCTTATTATGCATGATCTTATTGCCACCCTATAAATCAGTTGAATTCTCTACAGTGGTCCCTGGTCTGCTGGCATTCTCTCCTTCTCTCTTTTTTGGTCCAGTCCCTCGGTCCAGGTTTTTTATCCTCTAGGGTTGAAGGATTAAGTATCTGTTCTTCAGAATATTTACTCCTCCTGTGAAATTGTATCCATCAGATACCTGCTTCTCGCTTTCCTTATCGTCCATACTGTCTTGCTGTTTGTCAATCATTGGAACGAAGAGTTTATTTGAGCTGGTGGGCTGATAAGGTATACTTTTAAGGTTTAGACATTGATGCAAATTCTGTGTGAAGACATTTTTTTCATCCTTTATAAAAACACATCTTCCAGGTTGTTTATGATGTTGTGTGATGTTTAGCAGTATTTTAATGTTCTAAGCCTTAAACCCACTGGCGTAATTTACACGGGGGTTAGGACCAATAATTTGATCCAGTCATTGTAAACCCCCCCCCCAATAAAAGGACATCATTTCAGCATAACCCCCCCCAATGTTAGACCTAAAGTTACGCCCTTGCTTAAACCTAAGATAAATTGGCTGTCATTTTTATAGTAACCATAACCATTTAGTGCTGATTAATAAGATCAAGTTCTCCAATGCCTACATATTTTAACCCATCTAAAATAATGGCATTTTTTCATTTTTTATGAAACAGTACATTTGCACTGACACATCTTTCTACAAACGTTATTATTTAAAATATATTAATGTATAACAAATATATGTCAGTGAATTTTAATCTCCCTTAATAGCATTTTGTGTACAGTTTATAATATAAATTTTACGCATTGGTTGTCCTAATCTAACAAAATGATTTGCTTGTGTGATTAATCTCATCATAAAAAATCATAATACAGAATAAAAAGCAAGATAGTCTTTATCATGCAACCTGTTACAAATGATGGACTATATGGCAAAATAATAAATACATTTTGAGATTTAAAGTCCTATATAGCTCTATGTTTTAATTTGTTGTGATGATATTTGAATGATTTCAGCAATGGTCATTCTTGTTACACTAATTTTACTCTACCAGGCAGATTTACACTGATTAAAAATGCAGTGCCTACTAATGTGGCTTAATTATTAATTACTGATATTGACCTACACTCATCTAATTCAGAGGACAAACTGTCTATAATCTATAATTTTTTAGGGCATGTCATGTTGCCATGTGCCTAGGTCATGGTTATTAAAATTAGGTCAATCTTTCATTGTAAGTAAAAGACCATACAGTGGTATTGGAAAAAGTAAAGACATGGGATAATTGCTCTAATTTGAGCGTATTAAAAAAAGAACTTTTATTTGTCGTTATGTATGTATGTATGTATTTACCCGTTTTAGTTGTTTCCGACTCTTGGGTCACTCTGTGGACCACTACTGATCCCCAGAGTTACTCAGCAATTATTTTTATGGAGTCTTTCACCAACCCCGTATCGCTACAGTATGCATGTTTTTGAAATTGTGGGAGGAAACCAGAGTACCCGGAGGAAACCCACGCTGACACGGGGAAAACATGAAAACTTCGCACTGAAAGCCCCCGGCCCGACCCGGGGATTGAATCCAGGACTTCTTACTGTGAAGCGACAGTGCTAACCACTCAGCCACCGTGCTAAATTTATGACAAATTACATTTATCTTGACAAATCACAAATATTTAAAGAAACATGCAGATACTTATACAGGATGAATTGTTATAGATGCACATTTGTCTGACATGGTTACTGCTTATGCTTTCTGATTCACAGTGAAAATAAAGTGGTTAATTTACAGATATCTACAATCAATGGGTAGGCTAAATACTATTATGCTCCTGAATTTAGAGTTAAACAATTTGTCATAGTAATCAAATTGCACTCATAAGACATTTTGAGAAAGCCAGTAGGGTTATATGGTAGATAGAACTGTGTTGTCTGCATAACGATGAAAGGAAACTGTATTATACTTCTATATACCAAGCACTGAGTATGTGTATATAAAATATAGTATTTCAGAAGCTTTGTTGATGGAAAGCCACTTGGACTAATGCATTGCAGAATTGCACACTGGCACATCATTTATTTACATGTAATTTAGAGGTATTACACCACCTTTTGCATGCTTGCAACCAAGGTACCCAAAGGCCACACAAAACAACATGGTGCAGTGTGGCTCCCACTTACACGCTGCCCGCTCTCTTCCATATTAAAGTAAGATGAAGAAAAGTACTTGTTTACTTGACAATGCGATTGAATTTCAGTTAGAGGGAACGAAGTAGCTAAGGAACAAATCTAGAAGATGGTTAAAAGCACTGGATACTAATGAACAGAAATAGGAGCTTGTAACGGAGATAGGGTCAGTTGTTAATTAATTGTACTGAAGATTTCCACATCAATGGTTTGCAACATCCATTAATGCCCATGGTATTCTAACTGCTATGTAGAAGCAGTTGAACGTACCGTATATGCCTAATATTTATGTCCTGTTGCCATGTTATCTGTTTTATGCTTGAATCCACTTTCACTAGAATTCACAACCGCCAGCATTTTTACCCACTTGTGCTCAAAACGCTCAACATGTGGAGGATTTACACTTATGTTCTGCATAACGCACAGCAGGTATAGAGAATTCCAAGTTGCCAAATGAAATAGTCTTCATGTCATCTGGATAAAATAACACTTAGGTAAGTTGATTTATTGTTTACTCTTAGTAAACTGTTTTTGTTGCATTCAAATTAAATTGTTAGGGGTAAATGTTAGATAACTGTTTAATTACTACCAGATTGCGTCATAATGAGTTTTACCAACAGGTATATGGTTATGGCACATCTATTTTTGCATTTGCAACCTATTGCAACCTTTTTCACTAAGATTTAAACATTTTGTTTAACTCTTTGGTTACATTCATGACCGGGTGAGGATACTTATTACACAAGATTTATTAACTCATGGACAATCTCCATTTTAATCTGGTTTTTGGACTGTGCGAAAAACCCTGAGCGCCCAGAGTAAACCCTTAAGACACCTGGACATACCTGGAATGAAAAATGTTCTTGTATTAGGAATCACTTCTTCACATTTACAGTGCGATTTGATACATTTGGTATCTACAAGAAATATCCACAGTATACAAAAAAGAATTTTTGAAGAGAATGAATTATACCTATACAGATTTATATACAGATTTAATGTATGATTTAATCATATGCAGTTCAAATGTTTAAAAATGATGTTACTTAAACATACATGATATTTGCAACCATCAAATCAATAGTGCATAATATAATTTAAATAATTATTTTTTTTCTTCAAATAAGAAACCTTAAATTAACAATGTCCAGAAGCAACATTGCACTTTCTGGGCTCTGGGGAATTTGGGATGGATTAGCTCACAATAAAAATGTTTGTTGTAATAAGAAATTAAAGGCGGCGTAGTGGATTAGTCGTTAGCTCGCTTACACTTACAGTAAGAAGTCCTTGGTTCCATTCCCGGGTCTTCCTGTGCAGAGTCTGCATGCTCTCTTTGTATCCACATGGGTTTACTTCAGGAACACTCAAGAGTCAAACATGACATTAGTACTAAAACAGTTACGTCTTAGTGGTTAAGGTACTGGGCTAGAGACCAGAAGGTTGCTGGATCAAGCCCCTAAACAAGGCCCTTAACCCTTGATCGCTCAAAAATGGTGTTTTGTTGTAATTGTAAGATGCTTTGAAAAAAGCTACTTGTCTGCTAAAGGCAGAAAATGTAACTGTGAGGTAAATGTCTCCCTTGAGATGTAAGCGGATGTAATTAATTGTGTTTGCTACAATCTACAATGTACTATTCATCTACAATGAACTGTAGTCACTTGTTTGTTTACTGTTTATAGGACGTGCCAGACAAACTGAGATGGATACTGTATCTTACCACCAGAGGGCGTGCTCCACATACCTCCAGCAATACCACAATGTAATTATATAATACAGTGTGCTGCTGTAGCGAAGATTGTCAACGAAAGTCTATGCTTTACTGACCAGTACTTATTTTAACTTTTAAACTTTTAACTTTTATTTTAACTCATTTAAATTCTGAATACAATTTCAAAACAGAACCAAATGAAATAGCTGCATAAACACAGTGTCCGATAATATTAGCAATCAGTAAAGTTTACCACGTGTACATTTGCATATGTGCATCAACATGCATCTATAAAACATAAAAACATAAATCATAAAATCCAAACCATTCATTTGCACAATAGATTTACTTCCACACATGAAGAAAGCACATCGTTAAATGCTTCACTGTTTCAAAAAAGGACAAGTTAATTATGTCATATATTAATAAAAAACTTACATAGACTGGTACTAAAATTTAAAGCAGCAGTGACACCAAAAAGAAAATATTCCCCACAACTGTTTTCAACATGGCACTTTTTGTCACCAGTAATGCAGTTATGTAAAAACCACATCATATGTGTTATGTACTGGCCTTCTGCACAATCACTGTCTAATAACTGCTAATTTTAAGAACCCTAGTTAGAGTAGCAGGATTTTCCACTAGCACAACAGCACCATGAGTCTGAGACGGTTTTGGGTTAAATCAGTAAAGCGGACCACAATCTGTTGTAGCAACCTTTAACGGGAACAGCAAAAAGGATGCACCTAATCGTTCATTTTTAGATTGTGTTATGCTGCGTGTGAACCTCGTAAGAATTTAAGCTTGCTTTATTCGCCTGCCAAGTCACCGGATCAAGGATCAATTCTAGCTATACTTCCAGCCAGCCGGGTCTGTACACAGACAGGATTGCCACCCTGACCAGGGTACTGTTGCCTTGTGCCCAGCATTTTTCCTATAAGGCAGCTGGAAAAAACATTATCTGTTGTTTAACAGCAATTGCTGTTTATTACAACATATGACTAAATAAAGCCCGCCCCGCGCCTCCAAATACATTTTCATTAAAGACATTGCCTTATATTTACAATTATGACATTAAATAGATACAACTATGTTTTATTGTGGGCTATTGTGACGCAAGAAGAGCTTCACCGTCTTAACTTACATGCTACACCATAGAAAATAAAGCAAAAAATGAGGATGAGATGATAATTATTGTTCACAAGTACATTTGTCAAGTGTCCAATAAAGAAAAAATAACAGATTTGAAGATGCAAGAATATTTATGATTACTGATCTTTGAACTCTTCACTTCTTCACCCTGTTTATTATACACTGGAAAAGCACTGTTCATGCTTTATCAACTCGGTGTCGATGAGCATCTGATTGCTTTCGTCTTTTACGCCATTGTGGATCTGCTGATGACGTTTCAAATACTCAATGCGACTGAAACGTTTTCCACACTCTCCACATTCATATGGGCGCTCCCCAGTGTGAATACGCTGGTGCCGCTCCAGGTTGCCTAGACGGCTGAAACTACGACCACACTGTGGGCACTGATGTGGCCGCTGACCTGTGTGCACCATCTGGTGGCGCTCGAGAGATCGTGAGTGTGTGAAGCATTTACCGCAGAGTTCACAGCAGTGTGACTGCTCATCTGTTGGCACACATTCATGGCTTTTCAAACTCCATGCATGACTAAAAGCCTGGCCGCATGCCGAACACTGAAAACGTTCTTCTACCGATGGGCAGACGTGCTCGTCCAGATCAGAGGCGTTGTTAAAACCTCCACCGCACTGAGTACAGTAATGTAGGAGGTCTTCAACCTCCTGGCCTGACTCTTCCTCCTCGTCGTCGTCTCCCTGGCCTTCACTGGCTGCCGGGAGATGCAGTTCAGAATTGTTGCCTTCACTGTTTAAGGAAACAGACTCTTGCTGAGAGCTGCACAAACCATCCAGGCCAATAAATTCCACATCTTCAGATCTAGATTCAGAATGAGAGGAGCTTGTCTCAGGCTTCTCTCGCTCACTCTCTGCCTTTAAGGCAGTCTCTAACCCACTGAGATCATCCACACTGTTTGTAGGTTCTGCTGAAAGAGTGGGCTGCTGCTGCCACAGTTCACCCACAGCTAAACCAGAAGCAGCAGCAGAGACCGAATCCAGCTCTCCTTAAAACATAAAAACAAAACAACAAATTACAATTCAGATAAAGTTATTAATTGAAAATATTGTTAATAAAACCATTACATCACACTAAGAATTAACTCAAATGTAAAATTATATTTTAAGCAAATAGCGATGGATGCTTTGACAATTTAGACCTTCTTATACAACCCAGTATGCACAGTAGTATTCATAAGAAATTGGAGTGGTTATATGTACTAAATTTAAAAGAGCGTGTATGAAAAATGTATTTCAAGTAATAATAAAATGGCCATGATATGTCACCAGACATTAAGAAATCATATTAATATCAAATACTGATATCACTGACCGTAGTATTCCAGCCAGAATACTAGAATACCATGTGCTCTATGCTGTTTTGATAAAATTCTGAAATGCATGTCGGGTGATGCAGAGGTTCTGCGTCACAACAGCGTTGGTTCAACACAGAAGTATAAATGGTCTTAACATATCTGTGGTCATCTTAAGGTCACCAATTGACTAGATTGGTCAAGGGTTAAACAAGAAAAATATCAAATGTATTTCATGCAACTAAAGCAGTTGCCACTTCAATTGTTTTTAAATACTTTTTACATCAGTTTTCACTCGTTTTGCATATAAAAAGTAGACGGTCACAAACTGACATCAGATGTTCCTAACAGATCAGATGGTCTACCTTTTAGCTTGAGTGAATTAGGTAATACTTGTAAATAAAAACTATACCATTTTTGTTTTGCTTACTGAACTTGAACAGCTGCAATTACAAAGAAATGGAGAGAGCTTTTTAAAGGTTCTCTGTGTATTACATTTAAACTAATACAGGGTTTAAGGTTGTTTTAGTTGAAAAATTGACTAGTCAAACTAATAGGGAAAAAAAGCTCACCATGAACTGAGCTGCTCTCTGACATCTGTAACGCCACCTGCAGCAGTTTCACAGTCTCGCACTTTTGGGCACCATCTTGTTCACATTCATGCTGAGAGAAACACAGTGCACCCAAGTTGCAATTTTTGCTTTTCACTAGGTAAAAAAATGTTAATTTGTCTCTACAAAAACTGCGTGAGTGATTTATGCAACCAAATTTTCTAAACAATGGATTTGAGGGGAAGTGTTTTGCAAAGCCTTTGTGATTGCAACTTCAGTAAATCATTTACTATGCAATTTAGGGGTAAATAATAAACATTTATTTTAAAATTTGGCTGTGGCATTTAACTACTCAACAAACATTTTACAAACTTGTCAGAAACATAATGTATGTAAACTGTTCTGCTATCTCTCTGCAAGATTTTAAAATGTAGCTTTCATAAGAGCATTTGTGACTGTCTAATTAATCTTGAAGATGTTTAACAGGGTTGAGAGGTGGGCTCTGTCAGGCCCACATCATACACTCCAAACCATTTCTGTAATCTCCTCTGTACTTTGTGCATAGGAGTACAGTTATGTTCCATGCTTATCGTTTACTTCCAATACTTGTTATCAATAGGCAAAAGGGAGAATACATACAAGTCCTAATAAAATACTTTGTCTTAGTGCGTTTGTCTTAATACAATATTACTAGATGCTAACAATTTCTAGTTTCATTTGCAGACATTTTTTACCACATTCATTCATATCTGACTATTAGGCGCTCTGTAGTTCGTTACTGATTTACAGGGTTTCTCTTCAACATGGTTTTTACAGAGTAGGTCACTCTAAAACCCATAGCGCTATGGGAAGTTGTATCTACTATATATCTAAGCATCAATTCTGCATCTCCAACTGACCTAATGCCATGTTATTGGACTGGCACAGTGAGAACATGCAAATTCCACACAGAAAGCCCTGAAACGCCTTACCCAGAAATTGAACCTGTGAATTCTTGCTGTGAGGTGACCAAGCTAATCACTAAGCCACCCTATTTTCAGAAATGTAAATCTCAATTCTAGGAAGCATGATGGCTAAGTTGGCCAGGTCTTGGTACTTTTCTGTGTGGAGATATCATGTTCTTCCCTACATGGGTTTCGTTTGGAAGTTTCGATTTCCTCCTACAGGTCAAAAACACACAAACAGGTTAATTGGAAACACTGACCTAAAGGTATTGAGCCACTAGGATGTATGATTAAGTGCATTGCCATACCATCCCCAAGCCCAGATAAATAGGGAGGGTTGTGTCAGGAAGAACAGCTGCTATGAAAACTAGGCCAGTTATGCACTTTGTGGTGACCCCTGACAAAAGAAGCCAAAATCCTAATTCACAATAAATTACTTCTTTTTTTGCTCGGTAGTTTGGATTATCTGGTAACAAGTGTCAAATGCCAAGAGACACAATGTTCTCTGGTTCACATTCTCATAAGATATTATTGATATTATATTCTTTCTTATAGTACACAAATGAAAATATGGTTTCTGCTGTTCCTCCTTTTAATCCATTCTCAGTCAATATGTCTCACCCACTCCTTTCCAATCAGTATTATACACCTCCTCCCTCCATCTGCCTCCTTGTTCTTATCTTACACTGCAGCTGGTTCCAAGCCTCCTGATTGGCGGCTTACCTCCTCCTTAAAGCTAGTTCCTGGCCTCCTGATTGGCTGCTTACCTCCTCCTTAACGTTGGCCACCTCCTTCCTCTCCCCAGAGACGTGTCTCCTCTCCTCCTTCTGCTCCTCTGCCTCGTCTGTGGTTGGTGGATGCACACAGCTCACGTCCCTCCTCTCATCCTCGGCTCCTCCAGCCCCCTCCTCCCACACACTCCTGCTCCACTCCTTGGCCTGTTTGCCTCCTGAGAGGAAGAAAGACGAAGGGAGGGGTAAGGGAGGGAAGGAAAGGAGATCAGGAACGGGGGAGGGAGGAGAACAGGGTAGAGAAAATAGAGAGCTGAGGAGCAGGCCGCCATTATGCTTATTACCTTACTCCATTAAACTGCACTAAGCCCAGATAAAGTTGGTGTGCTTACTGGGCTCCAGTCTGCGTCTTTTACTTCCAGTCTCATCCGAGCCAATAAGACCAGCAGCTCGTCGACTGGCAGCCCAAGCCAGGCCGTACTTTCGTTCATTTTTAAGCTTGTTTTCTGTCAGTCGAAGGCGCAGTTTGAGAGCCTCATTCTCCTTTCTGTTAAGTGAGATCTCCACCAGGTAGTCATTCACTGTGTCCTCAAAAAGTTTGGTGATCTCACAGACAGAAGCACGGACCAGGCTGTCCATAACAGAGGTGAGGTGCGCCTGAAAGGTCTTCACGGTGTCATCCATGGCACTCTAAGGAACAATTTAATACATATAGTTAGACACTATCGTGTTCATCCAACATACATCCTAACTTTCATTTTCATACATAAGCTGCAAAATATATTTAGGGTGAGCAGAGAACCACAACTGTGAATACAAATAAATAAGCTCATTTTATACAGCAGTTTAAACCACAACTAAAATACAGTCTAATTGCAGTTACACATCAATATTGCAAATGCTTTGTGCACACTAATACAAATATATCTGTGTATAGTCTATAAATAGACTAGAGATATAATGTCAGTATAATAAGCTCACAAACTGTCAGGTTTCTCGATACATGTTTTATTTGTTTTTTTCTTTGTCTTAGCTTGCATTTCACCCTTAAAACACGTATTGTATGTGGCTAATGACATATAATTGCTACTTAATACCCATAACGTACAATGCAATTATACAAACACATTAAAGTAACTTCCAACCCACAAAATGCCTTTAAATAAAAGACTTTACAGTCGCTCTGTTTCGTTACTTTTCACCACACACGCAACCTGTATGACAACCAAACCATTTACATCAAATAAAAACAACTAAAATGATCGATTTAACCTCATATGCAACAAAAGGTCTAATATTAAAGGAAAATTCAGCCCACCGTTTCGTTGCGCCCCTTCACAACTCAAGAGCAGTTGATTCTCGCCTACGATACGGGCCGCGTCCCAAAACGCACCATCCTCCCAATATGTTCACGTAATTTCACGCGTTGCAAAACGACACATGCTCCCTACTCAGTGCACTATGTATTCCACTTGAATGTATTTGTTTTGTTTTTTTACGGTAATCAACTGCGCATGCGCATTTTTCCTACCGTAAATCACTGAACAAAGCCGGCTGGTGTAGTTCAAACATGACTGAATTAAATTTCGGATTGAGATTCGTTTTCAGGCTTTCGTGTCTTCAGCGCTACCTTTTTCGTTTCTGTTTACAATAGCGTTAGAGTAACGATTAATGATATTATCAGATGCACTGTAACGGATCAACAGAAGTTCTAATAATTTAATATAATAATTATTAATCTAATAATTTAATAAGTATAAAAATTTAATTACAAAATGTAAAATGACAATGTCACACACACAGATCTCGGTAAACTCAATATTTGCCATGTCAGTTGTTGTCTAAAAATATATAGCACCAAAAAGTAGTCAAAGTGGGGTGCACACCAAAATCCCGAATAATGCCCAATTACAGCGTATTTTTTCTTAATGAGAATGTCTTTTTTTTACAAGTAGCCTTAACTCAATTTTTCCTTTATCACATTTTTGATGGAAAGAGTGAATTGACTTTATTGTCATTGCACATTGTACTTGTTGCACAAATAAAATGGAGGGAATAAGGATGAGCGAAAATCAGTTTATTAAGCACATGACCTTGCACCTATTAAATTTTCAGCATTTAGGAAAGCCAAGGTCCTTGCTCATGAGCCCAATAGCATGTCTACAATGGACATCTGATTACTAGACCATTGCAGGCTAGAGATTGCCCTGTACTTTATAATCTTTATAGTAATCTAATAATATTTTAAGATGTTAATTAATTGTTTATTCTTTTAGGCATATTTCGAGATATAAAAACTCGTAAAAAGATTACTAACTTCTAATTATCTCCAGAACACACTGCATATAAGCTACCAGAAAGCATTTCATTGTGAATCTGAAATAGACAGAAATTGAAAGACTGAAATTGACTAAAAAGCAAAATCACATAGTGTGAATAACACATTGTGTACTATAAGCAAATTTGATTGAAGAATTATATTGGTTATTCTCACGACAAGTTTAATAAAATCTATCATTTGAAATCTTGCCCTGTCAGACACTCCAATTTAGCTCTCTTGTATGTCGTTGAACAGAAAATGTTTGAGGTGGTAAAACGTGGTTTTGAGTCTTTACATATTTGATTTTGGAATAGAGTCTGACTCAAATATCAAACCCAAACACGCAAAATGTACAAAGAAAAATGAATGAGTTCTTAGTCAACCAATCTGCCGCTTTCTTTTCATTATGTTCTAGCCAATCAACTCGTAGAAGGCGGATCTTGTCAGAATACGGGTAGGGGAAGAACGTCTACAAAACTAAAACGGTTACTCGTTTGCACGTGTCCTGGGCTCGGATATACACTAAATTGTACTGTTAATAGCAAATAAACAACGATGCCGATGTTCGTTGTCAATACTAATGTCTCGAAGGATGCAGTTCCTTCTGGACTTATGTCGGATGTTACTCAGGAGCTAGCGAAAGCTATGGGTAAACCTGCTAACGTAAGTCATTTCTCTTGTGTAGCTCTATAGGTCTAATTTAATCAATAAATGGGTTCTACGTCATTATAATTATTTTTGTAAATTTATACATTTGTTTAGTTGGTGCATATAGTAAACGGACAGTAGCGTTGGTCCTGGAAACCAGGTTATATTATTATTAGGGCCGGGACTTTTACGCGTTAATTTCGATTAATTACAAAGATTTTAACGCGTTAAAAATTTTATCGCAATTAATCGCATTTTGGAGCCGG
>JAOUQU010154038.1:0-14901 GCA_028566735.1 Ammoglanis amapaensis | reverse complement strand
ATTGCGTTAAAATTTTTAACGCGTTAAAATCTTTGTAATTAATTAATCGAAATTAACGCGTTAAAGTCCCGGCCCTACTTTTAACTTTACTTTTTTATGCCTATTCTTCCTTTTTCTAACAATTTAGTGTAATCAATTTGTCTTTTTCTGCGTCCCTGATTGTGTTCAGTGAAGGTTTATTGCTGCTTATTCTTTCTTTAAAAACTTTTATTTACAGCCTCATTTGTCTGCTAACCAATTTACAGCATTTGTAGACCCAGTTATTGTCAACTGCCCAATAGATGTCACCTAGTTGACCTGTGGCACAGCCGATATTCAAACGAAGGTGTCCAGAATGTTGTATAGTGCTCTGCTCTAAGTATATAAATCTTTAACAAACATGTTTCATATTAAACATGTTTGAAAAGTCAGTAATGCATTTTAATGTAACCTCTTGAAAGTATTGGATATTAGCAAATCATTATCTTTGAACGTTCGATTTTTGAACATCTTTGGTCTGGACTTTGTAGGAGGGCGGTGCTAGGCTACTCAGTAGATCACTAACAAGCTGTTATGATGCTGGTTATGAGGTGACAGTGGGTGTGTTATTTATTGACAGACACACTCGAGACAGTGAATCTGCAGACATAAAGGAGCTTGTTATGATAGAGTGCCGAATGTGTCTGTGTTTGATTAGCCTAGTGCTGGACTGCAGCCAACGTGCAAGAGGGATTCGGAGAAGAGGTGTGTGAATGTGTGTCTGTGTGTGTGTGTATGTTAGAGAGAAAGAGAGATGCCTTTTTGGACAGCAGCTAGATGGACTGGGAGTGACTCAATACGGTCCTAGTGGGTTGTTGCAAAATGTGGAGCTTTGTGATAATTTTAATCTCACATTAGCTTTTATTGTTAACCCAAAACTAACTCCTCTATCAAATATCATACAAGTCTGACCTGTATGTGTTACCTCAAAGTATGGGTTACAGCTGCATCGCTTCATCCAAGTGCTCTTTTAGACTAGCAAGCAAAACAGTTTTACACTCTTGGACATCTGACCAGTGAGGAGTCGTCATGGTTTAGATATACAATACTGTATTGCAGAAATGTGTTTCCGGCAAGTCTGATTACACCTGCCGTCTCTTTAAACTGCAGCTCGGGGCACTCTCCCACCAGAAGTTAAACAGTTATGCCATCCTGGGGAGTGTTTATAAAACCTGAAAAGCTAATTTGCTGTCATGCTGTTTACATAGGCAGTTATCTACATAGAGAGGGTTCCAGTACACCATCACAAGTCAGCTTATTCTAAACAGCAATTACGTCACACTTTCTTGTGCCATGTGTCAAAAAGGCTTAAACTTTACTGAAAAGTTTGACATTTCAATTACATAGTCTTAATAAATAATTATTTATCACTATGTGAACATAAATGTTTTGCCTAGCGTTGGCTAGGTATATTTAGTTTTTATTTTTGTGTGACTGAAGGCATGCTGCACTGGATTCTGGGATTGCGTTGTCAAATTCAGATGCTTCAAAATGCTCAATCGCATGCTTTTTTTTTTTTTTACTTCTAACATACCCTTTGGAGACCTAGTAACACATTGGTTATTATAGTTGGGAATCAAAATACTGAGGATGCAAACAGTGTTTAACTGCTGTGAATGTGTAATTTAATCCTAACCGTAGGACCAACAGCCGACTTCTTACAATTGTGCCATTTCATGGCATGCACTTTCATGATAATGAAAAAAAGCACTATAAGCTTTATGTTTTACCCACCATTGAATCATAGCATTGTAACTACCCAGAAAACAGCCCACCTACCTACTATCCACACCAGCTTGCTTTTAGCTGACCTTTTCCTTTATGCTTATTTTAGTTTTTCAGTGAATTTCTTGTTACAGGCAGTTCAAGTGAGTGTGAGTGTGAAAGACAATTTCCCTCTGGCTTACTAAGAGCGCTGATGGAGAGTGGCAGGCCACTGCTGTTAGATGCCAACACTTCTCTCTCTCTCTTTCTCTCTCACAAACACACACACACACACACACACACACACACACTGTTCAGAAGTAACTGGTGGTAATAGAAGCCTCTCACCTGCAGACAGACACGGTGTGGTGGCTCGCCACCTGAGCCCAGATACCAGAGCCTAAAATTACTAAAGGAATTACTAAAGCTCAGGGGTCATTTTGTAACTACATTATTTTTAAACCTGAATCTCCTGATGCTGGTGAATAAATTCCCAAATGAATCATGTCTTTGTTCAGGCACAGCTTTATTGGTACTAGCACATGTGCTAATGGGCCAGATGATGCCCGGTTTTTGGACAGGTAGAGAACTCAAATGAATGATGGGGCTAGTATTAGCTTGGCACTGTATTGAAATTTAAGTAACAGACTGGTGTAAAGGTGTGATTATTTTTATTATATGGTAAGAAAGGAAAAATGGCTTAATTGCAATAACAAGAATGTTTATATAGTGTGATGAGTCCTGGATTTCAGAAATGGGAAAAGGATGGGGAGTTAAATGTTGTCTGTGTTGAGAATTGTGTGGGTGTGATGAAATTTAGGTTCCCTGTCCCGTTCTGTCCTGTCCTTTCTGGTTAATTTCTTCTTTGCACCTCCTTAGTTCTTTTTTCTGTTTTCTCTCCTGGTGATATTTTAAGGTAAGGGTGTGATGTGGGCAACAGTGAATTGTGTATTTAATAAAGCAATGATGGAAGGAAAGGGAATAGATACAGGATCCAGAAGTGAGCCAGATGAGATTGTTTGAACATGTTCTTTTCAGAAACATACATTCTCAGACATGTACACATATGCACAGAATTGGAACATGCAGGTGTGTGCATTAAACAACAGTTTTATTAGCACTCGTGGGATAAAGAAATGGTGATTCTGGAGTATGTTCCTGATGTAAGGATTTACTAATTCTCTTACATAATTAGACAAAAATTCAAGGAAGAATTTAAATGAAATTGATTTTTTTGCTTTCTGGTAGAATTTTATTATCAGTAATTATGTGTATTTTGGGAATGGAAGCTTAGAGGGTAAAACTTTTTGCTATCAATTGATACTTTTATTTGTATATATGACAGAATGCACTCTGTGCTGCCCATTTGTTCTGTAGGTTCTGAGTTGAAAAGTATCAGTTAGAAAAATGGCTACTACATTTTTGCTTCGAACACACTGGTGGATTGAGCAGCTGGCACATTGTGTAACACTTTTCACCTTGTCATTATATCTGTTTATAAAACAGTGCTGTTGGATGTTTTGTGGTTCTTTTATTATTTAATGTACTTTGGTCATTGTACGTTTAATTTTTGTTTTGTTTGTTCCTTACAGTACTGTTTCGGTTGTGTGAGAGACGATTGAAGTGCAAGCTGTATCTGCTTTTCCTTTGTTGTTCTGGTGGAGTTTCATGTTTTTGGCTGATTTTGAAATGTATTTTTGGCTACCCGATCACTGTAGCAATCCGCAATCAGGGACAGCAAGGCATGACACACCTTGTTACTTGTTGCATCTAACTGTGTGTCAATTCTTTAAGAAAGCATGTTATCTAGTTTTGACCATCATAGAAGTAAAAGAGGATTCAATTTTATCTTTAATTATTGTCATTTACTTAAAATGCTATGTCCAATAAACCTTTACCAGCCAAGCGGCATATGGTGTAAAGTTAAGCTTTAAATTTTCAGTGTTTCACACAATTTCTCAATGGAATAAAGATGTAAAGCTGGTGTAATTAGATATGTCTGGGCCCAGTACTACTAGCCTATGGATACAGAATACTATAGTGGTCGAGCAAAAACAATGGCCTCATTCTCCTGCCAAGCCACACAGCAGCCTGGGAAAGGAATGCCACTGCAACTCTATCAGAGCAGCACCTAGCTCTGCCATGTACTCGTGCTCTCAATATCCTTGATTTGTGTTTTTAGCTGGAACAGTGTGCATGTTTGTTCTAGTTATTCACCTGCATGTTCTCACAGACAGAGACATACACACACATTCCCGTAACCTAACTATGGGATCGAGGTAATGCCCTATTCACCCCTATCTTCTATTTCCTTCCTCTATTTTATCTATCTACTATATGGCCAACAGTTGGTGCCCTAAATATTTCACAGGTGTTTGTCAGTTGTTCTCACTCATGATACTCTGGAGATGGTTTATATCTGCATTTGAAACGAATATTTATAGAGTGAAAAATAGAACCACACTAATCCATAAAACCTATTCATCATTATAGCAGGACCCTCCTAGGACTTGTACTAGTTAGATCTCTTTGCACGTTGGACCATTAGCACTAAAATTACCCATTCATGGTAATGGCATAGTAATGTTTATTGTACTGGATTAATAGGCACAAATAAAAAGAGGAAGAAAATGGATATTATATACAGTATATTAATTTACCCATTAACATTTAACAATGTTTTGGAGGCAGCTGTAGCCTGGTGGTTAGAGAACTGGGCTTGTGATCGGAGATTGCTGGTTTGATTCTGAGAGTCAGCAGGTCACAACTGAAGTGTTCTTGAACAAGGCACTAAACCCCTAACGGGGACGTGGCTTGTGCTGCTCACCAAGCTGGACATGTGTGCTCTCAGATGCTCCTTTCACGTGTGTTTAATTACACACATTACTGGGTAAATGTGTTTCATGGATTGGGTTACATGTGGAAGAATAATTTCATTGGAGAAAAAAAAGGAAATTAAATGTAATAACTATAAATATATAAAATACAAATATACATACTTATACACATACATAAAACTAAAATTATCTAGTCGGTAATCCCATATTTAAATTTTTAGCTGAATATCCTTACTTGTACAACCAAGTCCCCACAAAGTCATCAGGGAAGTTATTACATTAGTTAAGAATCAAATCTGGAAAGGTCGCAAGAAAAAAATACTGATAACCAAAGGTAACACAAATGCTTGTCTGATAATTTTACATTTTCTATACATTAACATCACAATGAATCAACTAGATCAGCAAGGTTCTCATTATGTTCATTGTATAAGGAAATGTTCATATCGTGGTAAAGTGTGGCATCAGAAATAGAGTAAGATTACACATACAAGGACTTGAGCACCTCTACTGTGCTTCTGACTCTTGACACGCTTGACGAGGTCTGAGAAAGGTTCAGTCAGAGGTTTTCTTTTTGCTGATGCAACTGCAGCCTCCTTATAGTCTCTGCACGAGATATCCTTGTATGTATGACTTATCATACAGCATACATACATCCGTTAGAGTAAAAAGATAGGTCATGATAGGGCTCGAGGTTTGTCAGCAGCGATGTTGGATGCTTTATTTGGACTATGGAAGCCAATCTTGATCTGATTTATTCATTTGGCATAGATTTTACACTGGATGCCTTTCCTAATGCAGTCATCCCTATTTATCCAGGCTTGGGACAGGCAATTTAATACATTGGCTTGTGTGTTATACTAACTATGGAAGTATCTCCACATCCATGCAAGAATAATAGAAGTAAAAAGATGAAATATCATATATTTAAAACATGGTCTAACTTGATAAGTAAAAGCACTGTAGAATTTCTCAGAAGACTCGAGAGAACTGAGAGAACAAGTAACCTCAAATCTCCATCTGTGAAGGGCAACTTTCTATATCGGTATGCTGCACATATGCATTTCAGAATGAAGCCTACGCCTGGAAGTTATTGCAGCCAATGTGCTTTAGCTGTGCTGAACAAACATAGTTAGATTGCTTTTGTAAAAAAAAAAAAACAAAACTTATCAATTCCCCTGCAGCTCAATTCGGTCAGAGGCTGTAGTGTGCAGTGACTGGAGACTCTCAGTCTAACAGCGCTTAAAAGTTGGAGATGAGAAGTGTGTGTATGATAGAGTCGAAGCAAGGAATTGAGACGGAGAGAGAGAAAGAGAGAGAGAGGGGGAAAGAGACAGCGAGAGATAGCCGCAGGTGATGAGGGGCGCTGCAGATGGATAGCGTATGGAGAGCGTGAGAGATTGAAATAGTGGCAGATAGGCATGGATGTGAGATTGTGATGGAAGAAAGAGAACTGGTCGGGTCTGGAATTGAGATGAAGAAGGCGGGAGGCAGGTGGGGAAGGAAATAAAAATAGTGAGGGAGAAGAAGATGGATTGAGAAAGAGTCAGATACCCCACCCCCACCCCCAGGTTCCCCCCCTGCATACTTATGTCATCACTTGGTAGCTTGAGATAAAGAGATTGAGAACAAGTGAAAGCATGACAGACAGAGAGAGAGAGGTGTCACTCACAGCAGTAGTTTGTAAGTCTTCTAGCCACGGGTTCAATCAAGGACAAGCAAAGAAGCAGAATGCCACCTAGTATCTATTTAATCTAGCAAAAACTGTCTTAAATATATCACAGATTTAAAAAGATATCGACTTAAATAGCTGTACTGGAAGGTAGGGTAAGACTAGGTTTTGAACAAAGTACTGACTGATATTTGGGGTGTATTAACTGCATTGGCACCAATTCAGAAAGCCAGCACCACACAAGAGAACATTCACATTTGATTTGAAAAGGACTCAACACCTTTGATTTCAAAACCACACCACCATGGTCCTCAAACCAGGTGATACTGATAATATATGAAAATGAAATGTTATGAGAGTTTTACATGTATTTTACCTTCTAGGTGCCAATATTCATTTAACTGCTACAAATGTGGCATGATGAAGTGGGGCAATTGGGTGAGCTTAAGTCCAGAGAAAATTGGAGAATAAAATAATACATTCGTAAAATATTACTCAATAAATGAAATGATTGTACGAAAGCAATATAACTCCTGGCAGTCATTTAGTTAGTCAGTTAATTAGTTTATTATTTGAACTTACAAGGCTTAGCATACTTATGGAGGGGTAACATGATGGACATGTGGACCTGTTAAAACATCCTAGAGTGCTCTTTCTCCCTCATGAGGTGTGCTTTAACAGTTTGAACGGTGTGATCTTGACTCTGCTCTCAAAGGGAATCCAGACTAAGAGATGTGACAGTAGCACTTTTGGCCTGCTAATGTCCTTCTGCATGTCCCCATGGCCCGATGTTAGGCCAGCAGCCGCCACTAAATTAAACAGTTTTAATGATGCGGTAATTGTCCTGATTTAGAAACCATTGCCCCACCGAAATCTGCCAACCTTTTAAACATACATTAAACAACATATCAAATGTTTTCCAGTTTGGTCAGTTATTCAATCATTCATTCATTATTTAATTTTACCTATGCTATTTAGGGCCACAGTGGGACACACACTGGGCGAATACATTACTGTTGAAGGGGACAGAGATAAACACACACACGGTGTCTCCAATTAAGGATTGATTTCAGCAAATTGATGTAAAGAGATGCAGCCCCCACAAGTGCCCCACTGGCTAAGAAATGTGCTGATCATGATTAAATCATGATTAAGTGGCATTTAGAATACCTTTTATAAATCTAAGTGACCCTTTGTCAAAAGCAATCGTTAAACCAACAGAGCCAATGATCTAAATGACACCAAAAAATGACACCAACCTGGCGTGACATTATGACCAATGACAGGTGAAGTGAATAACATTCATTATCTCTTCATCATGGAAAGAATATGAGCTTTGACTGGGTTTTTTCTGGTCTGCAGTGTTCAGTATCTGTTGATGGTGGTCCAATGAAAGAGCAGTGGGAAACCGGTGATTGGTTCATGGGCAAAGCTCATGAGTGCATATAGGGAGTGAAGCTCCTGTGGATCAATTTGCTGAAGAAGTTGATGCTGTGTCTGATAGAAATGTCAAAATATGTAATAAAATACACAGTGCAATAAAAGGAGAACTAACACAACATAAAGAAGGTGGTCATAGTGTTATGCTGATTTGCAGTGTAAAAACAATTATGATGAATGATATAAAAAGTATTGCTATTATTCTGACTAGTGGACGAACAAGCATCATTTATGTAATTTAGTCTGGCTCAAAACAATAATCATAATTTTCTATTAGTTAAAACAAATGTCCCACTCTACTAGGCCTCTTTGTCGTCTGATTCTATAATTTGCAATTTTTTAAAAAGACAGTTGGTGTGTTTGTACATACGGTGCAGTTGTTAATTAGTAATGTTGTTTGGGTAAAACTTTGATGCGCTGTCAGAACTAGCTCAATTAAAATCCCACTGAGCTGAAGCCTAATTGTAAAGATAAAACCAGAGGAAAGAAGAGGTCAGGAAATCTGATTAGGTTTTGCCATCATAGGGTTCTGCCCGTGAGCTATGGTGGGTGCCCGGCTTTACCCACAGCCACATGCATGTACTCGCAGCCAGGATCAAAATGTTTTAACAAGCTCAATCTCCAACCCAGCAACCAAAACAAAACCTCTCGCCCTCATCAACATGGTCACTCGGTTGGTGCTGTGTGCCTGCTGGAGAACCGGTTCATTTTTCCTTTATTCATTAGCAGCTTAAATACCACATTCTATTGACAGGCTGAGTTCCCTGTGGAAATGGCTTTGATTACAGAACCATTTGTGTCTCCATCCTTCTCAAATGCACATTTTCTCTCCTCCTGCCCTAGTCAAAAAAAAGAAATGTGGTTCTTTGTGCTTTGGCATAGATGGGATCGATACACTCCCAGCAATTGAATCAAACTAAAAATGGAACAGCTACAACCTGGACAACAATGCCTACAAAATTCTTTATTCTATTACCATTAATTTCTATTGCTTAGTGCTTCATGCCTTAAAGTAAGCTCCAGCACATACAGCAGTGGTTAGGATTGGATTCTTGTTAATGCCGTAGATTAATGTCAGCTCACCCAGGGATGCTGGATAAAGCAGTTGCCTCTGGCTAAATATTGATGCTTCCACAGTAAAGCAAAAATACAAAATTTATCGCATTATTAACGCAGACTTGGTACTCAGGGCTTTTGTCTGTCTTATTCTTGAGTCAAAGAGAAATAAAAAAAAACTCCAATATCTCTTTCAGAGTTGATTTTCTTTTTAAAATATTAGATTTTAGAATATGAACATCTTATATTTCTGTTTGTTAATATTGTCTTTATTATTATGAATAAGTTATCAATTTGTGAGCCCTGACAAACAGCGCTCAGAGTCTGACCTCCTTGGTTCGAATCTTGGTGTTGACCGTTTACTGGGAGCCACTAGCTAATAAGATGCACAAATCAATGCATTGTAGTTATAATTCAAAGCCCATATAAACAGACGGTTATTTCAGGATGGGCATCCGACATAAAAAATATGCCAAATCATTAATCCTGCAAATTTCTGACTCCAAAATGGAAGCAGACAAAAGAACAAAAAATGTATGTGTTAGTAATTATGCAGTTATTGTTAAGATAGACCGATGGGATGAGTTTATTAATGATTAATATACTGTCCAGCTATTGGGTCTAAATGTCAGTATAGCTGCAGCAAATACAAAGTATGTATAAACTAATGAGATCATTTGCATAATGCTAACCGGCGTACAGTCATGTTTGCATTTTTGAGCTCTTGGCTGGTAAAAGCATGCTGACCTGTACAAGTAGATAATTGGGGGACTAAACTTATACAAGAGATGTTTTCCCTCATACTTAAACTTATAAACCTGTGCACATACACTTGACTTCCCCCAGGATGGTATTTAAAATAGAGGATAAAGATACCACAGCTTGTTCTATGTATATCAACTCTTGTGCTAGAAACACATTTATATATTGGTATGTTATACATTTATTATACATTTAGCAGATAACTTTATCCAAAGCTACTAACCAACGCAATGAAAGACCATTATTTGAGCAATTGAGGGTTAAGAACATTGCTCAGGGGCCCAACAGTGGCAGCTTGGTGGTAGTGGGGCTTGAACCAGCAACCTTCTACTATCTATCTAAGTACTAAAACCACCAAGTTATCACTTACTTCTGATATATTTCCACATCTGCAGCAAAAATGAACGGCACAGTTGTTAAACAGGTGTTTTTTCACTTGACTTGACTGGTGCAGATTTATTAATTATTTTAGTTCTTTAAAGTTTAGTTCCTTTATCCCACCCCACCACGACAGACCACTACTCTGGCCAAAAAGAGGCATACTTGATCCGTGCCCCTTGTGACATGTGTGCAGTTGGAACCGCTTCTTTTCTCTAGCACAAAGCAGTATCACACATGGATCAGTATCATGTATAGAGAACCAGGCACTAATCTTTGTGCAGGCGCCATCGAACAGCCAGCACGTCTCCTTTCAGGTTCCCGACCGGCTGATAGCAGAGCCAAGGTTAGAACTTGCCAGCTCGAAATCTCAGTTTTTAATAGAAGTTTTATATCCAAGTTTAAAATCGCACTCACTATTTTACATTTGTCTCGTTGTCTTGCACATTTCTCTAGCTCATTCTGTAAGCAGTGTTTAGCTGACTGTAGGCTTTAGTTAAAGCTTTCTTGTGCCTGACTATGGAAAAATGAGCCATTCTCTTGAGATTGGTGCTTACACAGTTAATCCGAAATCAATGACTACACCGGGCTGGAGAATAAGTATGCACACACTTGAAAGGGCGCCTGTCGCCAGTGGAAAGTTTTAGAAAATGCACCATCATGGATTTTTTTTGAGTGAGGATTACACTGCCACAGATTTCAACTTTCTCATTTGTCTGGTCTTACTGCCTAAGTTGTTTGGGGATTTTTTTTTTGGTACTGGTAGTCGGGTTAATTATGCCAATTGCACTTCCCTGCAGAATCCATTCTGGCTGTCCTTTTGGTGTCCTGTTTGCTTAAAGCTTTTGGAAACATCTCATGTTTTCTTTCATATGTGGTGCCCATGCTGAGTGTTGGTATTAGACATTGGCTTAGTGTTTACTAACATACTAAGGATTTAAACGATTGCTTTAAATGTCAACTTAGTGGTGTTATTCTGCAGAATCACAGATTATAATTTAGTACAAAATTTGAATTTTGTTGTTGTTCTTCTTGTTGTTGTTGAGGTTGTTATTTCTTTCCTTTCCCGGCATGTCATCGGGCAGCTTCCTCTATTTCCATAGTTGATAATGCATTTTTATGGACTGGTGTAACTAATCCTACATCCAAGCCTCCACTCGAGTGACACCCAACCAACCAGCAACGCAGAGAATCAAACCATGGAGTTGGCTTTCAACAATGTTGTGCTTTTTTTTTTAAATTGTTAGATTATTTTTTTTAGTTTAGGTTGTAGGGCTGTAATGAGATGTTTCTCCCCCAATACTTCTGCGTGCTTTAACTCCAGAGTTCAAATAAAGGCTGCTGGAAAAAAAGCAGAAAAAAACAGTTTCTATAGTGGTTGTGCAGTGTCTTCCAGCAGGAGGAAACACAGAAGCTCCTGTTAGTATTGCCCACAAATGGCTTTTCTTGCCACCTTTTTCTGTTCTTTCTGCCAGTCTAGTTATGTGCCAATTCACTTCTCACACATAATTACGAACACAATGAACTGGGTTAACCCTATGATTGGTACTATTATTAAATCTATTATTTTTAATGTATGAATCATGCACAATTTATTACAGTGTGCCCACCTTCAATGTGTCTTTAATAATAAACCATGCAGGAATTGCTGTGAGAGATATTTCTGTCTTGGATTAAATGAAAAATCTGCCATGTTGAATAAATGTGTCTGGCAATCTGTAGTTGTCTGGCTGTCTGCATATTACTGTAGCATAGATGTTCTCAAGTCATAATACGAATCTGAGTTTTAGTCATCACAAGTCTTTAGGCTAGAGTCTGAGTCATGAGACCATCCATTCATTATCTAAGTTTACCGTAATTTAAAATTATTTATGGTTACAGTGGAAAATATAGGGTTATATACTCGGCAAATATACTAAACACCTGCAACAGGTCACCAGTCTGTTGCAGGGTACAGACAAAAAAACACATTGGACAATTTTAATATTTCTAGTTAATCTGACTGCATGTTTTTGGATAAAAGCCGAGCACCGAGAAACTCACACAGACTCAGGGAAAACCCAGATTTCCTTACCCCGGAATTGAATCTGGGAGTTCTTGCTGTGAGGCCACTTCTTATTGTAAGGCCACTAAGCCACTTTGCTGCACTTGAGTCAATAAAATATACACAAATCATGTACTGGAAGAAGCAAATGAATAAGTTCAAATACAAAACACTAACATATTAACAACTGTGTATTACATACTTTCATAGCATTTCTTGTCATTGTGCAAATGAAACTTCTTTTTATAATAAATTAAAAATCGTAATCAAAACAATCAATCAAAACACAGCCTTTTGTTCTTCCAGATGCTATTACAGTATGTTGTCCCATTAGAAATAAAATTATATTTTATGTTCTTTGTAAAACATGAACTTGGTAGGAAAGGTAACAAGCGTTTTATTATCTCATCATTCATGTGACTCTGCAAACTGAATAAACTGTTGCACATAGCATTTCTTAATAAAAAGAAGTCAGAAGATCTGATGGGTTCAAAATTTGCCAATTCTATAGGAGCGGTTCTGTGTGTTGTTCCCGGGAGTTGTTTCTGTGAAGTGCACTCTGTAGGGGTTTTCCATCATTTTAAATGAGATTCCAATACAAAGGTAATGAAAATGTTCAAATGAAGTGAACTTCAATCTGTATAAGGGAATAGGGAGTGATGCCTCATCCTTACACTAGAAGCTCGCTGTAAAGTTTACCCATTGAATGAGTAACTAAAGCATTATTATATAAGTAGTTTTCTAGTTATTCTAAACAAATCAAGTCTGATGTTGTGATGTGTTCGACTGAGATGCATTTTATTGTTTTTATTTTTTTATATTTAAGGAATTTGAAACTGTGGATGAGCTGGCATATATAATGTATCAAAAAGGTTCTTTGAGATTTAATAACAGAATTTAGTTCCCGAGGTCTCTAGATGCTGTACAAAGTACAACACTGTACAACTATAATCAGATATACTTTTTTGCTCATGTGATCCAATTTCACCCTTCAACAGAACTTCTATGCTTGAGAACCTTGTGTAGAAGACAACTATGATTGATTGTTTGTTTTCTTTTTCTTTGTCTTTTCTCTGCACAGCCGAGGACTCAGGAAATGTCGTAAAGACAGCATGGCCTCTGTATGAAGATAATTAGGATTGTTACAGAATCGAGACTAGAATGTAATTGTCATTATAATGTGATAGTAGAGATTAGTGATGTAATCCAATCAGGGTTTAGACTATGTAATCCACTTTACTGATACTGAAAGGAATATTGAATTGTGTTTATGCGGGTGCAGATATCATTTGCGTATCTGTTTGTGTTTATGGTGTTGTCTGGCACTCTATTGCTCTAGTGGTTGGTTTCATAGTAAATAAGTAAATATTTTGAGAGTGTTTTATCATTTCTGGAAAAACTGCATAACCACTGAGATCCTGATCGAGTCAAATTATGCATTGAAAAAAACCTACAAATACAATGAAAGGATGTTGAGACAATTAGACACAAGAGTGTATTTTTCATAAATGGGTATATTAACTTTCAACAATCAAGAAAAAGAATTACTCTGGACAACACAGGAACCGATACTGTTACAGCCCAAAGAGATACAGCCAAGTTAACTGAAAATACTGAATTGTTCTATTGTTATCTAGCCACTAGGTCGCAATCACAGATATAATTGTGTCATGAAGAACATTTGGTGTAAATATAATGCTGTGGTGACTGTTTACAGGGGATCTAAATTATTATAGTAAATAGTAAAAATAATACATACATAAAATATTTTTTATTTATGTCAAATGATGTTTCAATGAAATAGGACCACTTTATCTTCTAACTAGCTTTGTATATGGGATCTTTATTTTAAGGATCTCGTTGTGATCAGTATGTCCTCTCAATATAATTTATTAGCCATGCTGGGGTTCTTACTCTCCACATCTCCACTCCACACACAACATAATCTGCATCTGTCCAATATGTCTCAACAGGACTGTCTTACATTGCACAAGATTACACAATCTGTTTGTCTTTTACTTACATACAGTCCCAACATGCATTGCCCGAAACTCAACATTGATCTGGAATATCTCAACATTTAATCTGGAAGACTACAGCCTTGATCAATCTTTTATAACTGAGATCTCCTATTCGTTTGTCATCTCATCTCCTGTTCCTGTCTTTTCGCTTGCTTGTTGACCCTTGATGTGGAGAAAACAGCGAAGTCCCGTCTCAGTTAGCTGAAACAAAAAAGGGTGGTTACATTTTTAAAAACATACCAACAAGGAGATCTAAGAATTAAACTTACAAATGTTTGTTGATCCTTTTTTTTATTTGTACAAGGCACATGTAGGTGGGTGGGATATATTAGGAAGTAAGTGCAACATTTTATTCTCAAAGTTGATGTTAGAAGCAGGAAAATAGGCAATAGTAAAGATAAAAGGAACATGGATAATAAAGTAGTTAATTTTCTCTTCAAGCAAGTCCAAGCAAGTGTCAAGTCCTTCCTACTTTATTTACGTATTCCTACTTCCCTTAGGTATTTTAAGAAGTTCTAAAGCAATTCATGTTTTGTTTAAAAATGCAGTGACAAGCAATCAGAAAATGTGTGTGTGTGTGTGTGTGTGTGTGTGTGTGTGTGTGTGTGTGTGTGTGTGTGTGTGTGTGTGTGTACATTTGGATGACTGAAATGAGTCACATCAGAGAATGAATGCCTATTAGTCATGTCAGTTTTGGCAGCATAAAATAGAACCGGCCATTGTGTATCTATATAGGATTTTTTTGGATGGATATCATACATAAAAAGGAAATATGGACAGTTTTGAGCACCTTTGAAGTCTTTTCTTGTTTAACGGTCAGTTAATGCCGTTTTATGGCAAATGACACTGTTAACGGACAAACGTTATATTCATAGAAGAATATGTATACATATTAGGGCTGTCCACAACCAAGGATTTTGTTGGTCGACCAGAGGTCGTCATTTACTTCAACTAATCGACTAATAGTCG
>JAOUQU010153931.1:0-14903 GCA_028566735.1 Ammoglanis amapaensis | reverse complement strand
CACTCCGCGGACCGCAACGGTATATACAACGGCATATACAAAGTTCAGTTACACTTTTGTATCTGCGCTTAATTTCACGCTAACATTCGTGGAGTTAGTCTGTATAAACTATACGCCGTTTTGTAGGCTTTGATACAGGCCAGGGAACTGGAGCCGTGATGTTATTTCGCGATAACACACTCCCTCTCGTGTTCTATTGCTTAAATATATATCAATCAGTGCAATGGTCACTACCTGCCCTGCTTTAAAAAATCCAGCTAAAACCCCCCATGCTGGTTGGTTATTGTATTCCTTGATTAACCAGCTGATCTTAAGCAAAACTTGCAGGACATATAATAAGACTTAATAAGAACAAATATATACAAAACACATGTAGGTACAAAAAGTAGACTATATTGTGAAACGATCATAATAACATTGCAAATTCGCAATTTTATTCAAATGGCTATTTTCCCTGCTAAATTTAGCTCAAGACCAATTGGTCATCCAGGAATAAAATACCCAATGCTGGTCAAGAGTTAGTTAACAAGAAATAGCCAACCAGCACAGGGTGTTTTCAGTAAGGTAGTCAATATGATATTTAGAAAGCAAAATGTTACTATTATATGTTTAAGATCTGATTGACCCTGGCATCCACTTTGTTTGTGTTTGTCCAAAATATTGTTTTCTGTTTAAGTCTGCATGGCTTCATATACACTACTAATACAAAAAGGAGGCTACCTGGCTTTCGGATTAATTTTCAGGGTGAACCTAATATGCACTCTAACATTTAACGTTGAGCTTAATGTGATCCTCTCTAGACTTTTGAACTTTTGCACATGTTTTTTTCAACTGTTCTGTTTTTGCACACCTTGCTAACAAAAAACATAATGGCAAAATTCAAAACAGGTGATACTTGAATCGATTACAATGTTGGGACATGAAACCAAGATAACACTTAACAATTGATCAACAGAACATACCCATTGTGAGGCTTCAAACAGGATGGAAGTGGCCACTGACCTTAGTGTGTCACAGATTGCAATAAGAAGTGGGTGTCTTTTGGCCACATCTCACACTGATTGAGAATGGTGCCTTGCTAAACTGGACGATGAATGCCACAATACAGGCCAATTTAAGGCAGATCCCTAGCTCCCAAGTTTTACTTTCAGACCATTCAAAACCATTTACGTGAGCATGGTCTAAATGCTAGATGGCCTGCAAGGGTACAAGACCACACTTCCAGACACAAGCACAACAGCTTATATGCTGGACAAAAGACTAGTGGACCTAATTGTTGTTTACTAAATAAGGTCAATTCACACTGAGCAGAAGAACACATGCCTTATTTCATTTTTGTGGATGACAATACTCAAGTTAATTGAGGCTTCATTAAGGAATGGCTGTTGGATACTGGGGTACCACAAAAGCTCTATAGAAAACCTATGTGATCAGCCTGTTGCCATGTACAGACTTGTAACATTGTATCTCAGAACCTCAAGGACCTGAGGACTGCCCTTCAAGAAGAAAGGTCCATGCTTCCATTCCATGCTTCAGCAGACAATAATTTAAGAACATGAGACTTCACTGTCAAGCTGTAATTGATACTCAAGGGCTTGTGACAAGTTATCAAGACATTTACATTTTTGGTTGTCGTTAGCTTTTGTTTTAATATAATGTTTTAGATGAGAATATTATAACCATATTGGTTATGTTGATTGCAAATTTATTCTAGTGTTGATTGTAGCATATGACAGTTATAAAACAACAATGATCTTTTACATTGTCTATAATAAATATCTCAGCTAGAGTAGAACTATCTATTGAGGTCTTTATCTGAGGCACCTCTATTGAGGCACTGGGTGCAGCATGTGACGACATCATAAATATTGTGCCACTTGCTGGGTTTCATTGTTTTAAATCTAAATAAAGGCGGTTTTGTGATGCATCTTGATAAAATAAGGTCCTGTTTGGGTGTACTGCCTTGTGTCAGACATTTGCTAGCTCACGATCTGAGTCATTAGACAGTAACATGTTAATTAATTAAAGAAAATAAATTGTTAATCATTGGCAATGAGTAAAAATGTTTTTTAATGGATAATTTGGACATGGTCCTAGCAAATGCATTAACGCATGAAAAAGCTATTGTTATTGTGGAGCTTTCTCATTAAGAACCTTTTTACTGGTATGCCTTAGCATGGGTCATTATCTTGATACAGAGCCGGCTTCATAATACTCACACCTTTGGTCATGGCCCCAGCCTGTGTATATATATATCTATTTGTGTGTGTAAGTTTGCGTGAGCTTACTTGAACTGTGACATTTAAATTGGCATTTAAAGTTTAAAAAATAATCACTTTTTATACTTATTCATTTTTTTCAATAACTCTTGTGTGGCAAGGTTATTAAAATTTCAACAGTAAATGCCAGACATAACCAGCAATTTTAGGGCCCTGTTAACTGACCCATTTATTTATTGTCTATAGGATTTGGAATAAAACCAGACTGTAGGGATACAATGTAAACATGACGACTCTCTTACACAGTGACCAGAGGTGAGGTCAGTTTTCGGCTTACTAGGAAGCTGGAGGTGTGCTTTAATATATAATTGCCTCACTCTTGCATAATCTGTAATTAGTTTAAATAAGAACTTAGTCCAAAACTAGTGTGTTCAGAATAATAACTATCTCTAAATCTTTTATTCCACACAAGTCTCATTTGCTTAAGCATATACATTTTTAAAGTAGAACCAATCAAAAAATGATGTATTCAGTTTAGTGGTGAGCCACATTTGAGACAATGATTGTCAGTAGTCACAAAATTACTCAAGTACTTCTCTTTTTAGAGCAGTTTAAAATCCTCACTACAAAGGTCCAAAATATACAATGAATATAATATACAAAAATAGTAGACAATAAGATTTAAAATATAAATATAAAATAATTTAACAAATTTAAATTAACCTATAGCATGGAGCTCTATTTTAATTTGCAATCTGAAAAATACACTTCAATTATTTAACAGCTGACAGTGTATTCTTGTAAATTGTCAGAATACAGTCAGATAAAATATATTTTATTTGTACAGCACTTTTTACAATGGACATTGTAAGCAGCTTTAGGACCTCCAGACCAAAGATAAAACTAAAACTTTCTGCCGTGCAAGCCGAAGGCAAATGTGGCAAGGAAAATTCAGAAATACACCACAGAGGACCCAGACTTAGCAGGGGCTCGTCCAGCATGGGTGCACTGGAGGAAATTTACCAAACTTAAAAAAAACATATTTAACAAAATTATATTGATTAAATATTGGTTATACCTAGAAGTAGCTCCGTAAACATAAATTGGAGTTCTTCTTTCAGTTCAGTCTCTGAAATGGTCTGGTGTGAGTTCTGGACATTCTTGCTGCCAAGCCACCAGGTACCCGTCTCATCTAGCAGTGTTAGTACATCAGTGGTGGCTTACAGTCTTTTTCTCAAGAGGGTAAAAAGGTTTCAATCAGCTCCACCATCATCAACCTCTTTGCACCTTTGAAAATATTTGGGTTGGACAGATTTTGGTCCTAGTGAACTGAAATTAGAAGCTGGCAGAAGCAAATGCCAGGAATCTAGCAAGCATGAAAGCACCAGACTGGCCAGACCACAGACCTTTAGGACCAGAGTCACACACCCCTTGAATGGGGTAATTAATAGCCTAAATAAATAAGTATATTTTCAACCTAGACTTGAACATTACGTTTTTACTGTCATGCAGCTGGCAGGAGCCTTTGTGGTTGCAATGACCTACTATTACTGAATAATTACACTGAATAAGTTTCAATCCTTTGTACTATTCAGTAAAAACAGTGTATGTACAAAGTAAATAATTGTTTTACACCATTTATGTGATTTTGGCAACTCATTAGAAATGCAAACTGAAATTGTTTTAAGTTGAAAGAAAATCAACTTGGTTGCATAGTCATGTCAGTTAACTTTATTTATATAGCACTTTTTACAAGAGCCATTGTCTTAAAGCAACTTTACAAAATATAGGAACGATAGATACAGAAACCCCTGTTGAGCAAGCCGAGGGCAACTGTGGCAAGGAAAAACTCCTTGAAATTTACAGGAAGAAACCTTAAGAGGAACCAGACTCAACAGGGGCAACGGCATAGACATGTACACTCTCATAACTGGGGAAGTTGCTGTATTAAATTAATTAATCAGTTAATTTCATGTTAAATTAACATCAACAAAAGTGATTCTTATTAACCAAACAAGTATATATTAAATATTTTATATTTATCATAAAACACATTAAAGGTGACCATAGCATGGACAAGCAGTCACAACAGTGACATTACCAAGATTGCATAGTTTTCATGATGTCATAATTCTTGGCTGTTGGGTAGGATCGGAGGAGAAATATTTGGGCTTCAATAAATAAGTGCATTTGTTTGGTGGTGGAATAGAGATTGTAGGTCTAGTTGAAGGAAGTTTGAAAAATATTCATCTTGGTGTTGTTTTTATCTATCACAAGTTAGTTTCCCCCCAGGTTACTCGTAAAAGGGAATCACAAAAATTAAGGATGCTCATTCTAATGCACTAGTGTTTTTGTGAGTCAGTAAATAGGTGTTAATCAGAAGGTTGACCTTAATTTAGGTAGTGGGAACAAACACATATGTATAGTGACTTTTTTTGTAATGTCGATCATAATAGATTATTTTATAGATTGACGTACTGTAATTATGTTTAATGGACTATTATGGTTCAGTGGACCACTTTATTCTGGTGTAATCTGGAAACATTTTGCATAAGGAAGGCACACTTGTTCTGTTTTCTCCTTCTTGGAGGTTGTTATATGTTATTGCTATATGTTTATGACCCAAATTTATTTACAACCTAAATTAGAATTACATTTACATTACTTATATTCCATTGTAGACAGTGCATCCCTATTTCATTTGAATTAATATAATTTCCCTGGTAAATATATATTTTATACAGGTCTGGTGATTGTAATCATGATTCAGCATATATGGACAACGAAGAACGACAATCTATCTAAAATATTTGTAATGTGTTGCTTTAAAATGCAGAAAAAAGTTGTATATTAATAGATTATTTTAATCATACTGTCTGCAATGAAATGAAACTCAAAGTAAATGTACAAAAGCTTGATATGATGTACAGTATGTTCTAATTTTGACGACGAATACGAGAAGTTTAAGTAAAATCAACAATGAAATTATTGTCAGAATACTAGGCAAACATTTTTTAAACTGTAAATGTATTTGTTTATTTTGGGTTATACAATGAATGTTGTGTCAGATTTAACTTAATGCTCGTAAACACTCACAATAATAAAATATTATCACATACTTTGATTAAATATGAGAAATTAGGAAATATATGGGCTAAAAACCTTTGCAGTAAATATAGCAGTAATAAAATGTCTTTTTAAAAGTTATTTTTCACAATACAGACAAGAAATATAGTTCAGTCAGTCAATTTACCATGTATGATAATGTAAGGTGATTATACTGATCATTGTTGTTACACCAGACAGCCAAGCTGAAAAGACTAATGAGGAAAATGATGACTGTCATAAACTGATGAATAATCAATGCATCTGTGAATAATATATCAAGGCAGAGTTTCTCACTTACCCTGATGTTATATGATATTCAGCTTCTTTTTTTAAATTTGACTCACATTTTTATCTCACTGGCAAGCACTGTTGCCTGGATTTGATTCCTAGGCGGCGTGGTCCGAGTCTTCCCAGTGTCTATGTAGATTTCCTCCCACAGTCCAAAACCATGCAACCAGATTAATGGGAGACACTGAATTGTTGATAAAGGTACACAGGCAACAAGAGGCACAAACCATTAATTTGAAATTGTGAGAATTGTGTCAGGAACAGCATCCAGCATAAAGATGATGCCAAATCCATAATGTGTCTCATAGTGCACATTCGTGGGAGCAGCTGAAAGTACATAAAAAGGCTCTTGATGAGATTAAAAGAACTTTATCTCATAGACTGTTTAAAGAATACTGGAAAAAATAATTATATATACGTACTGTAGTGAACTACATTTGAGTGCTTTTTAAATTCCTGCATCTATGACCATGTTTCTATTAACTAAACACAATATGTGACCAACATATCTCTATATCCAGTAGTCGATGGAAGAAATGGTACATTTGTAATAACTTTTTATGAAAAAAATACATCTTTTAACAACTTGTGTTTTAAAATAACCAACCAACTTTTAAAGCAGCAGTATGTAAAAATGTGTATTAAAGGATTTGGCAACCTCTCTGGCAGAAGCTCAGTATTGCAATCCAAATGCAGCAGAACAGTTTGTAATGCCATCTGTGCTGTGTACCCTTTCATTATGTGGTTTAACCTTTGTAGTTGAGTGGCAAATCAATACAAATGAAGTAAGATTGCTGTTGTGCTTCACCTTGTGTTATGATGCATTAAACAACAACGTATGCCAGAGTTGAGCATCACAATAACACTGTTTAAGATCAATGCTTATGTAGTAATATAAGGGTCGTACTTCATCAGTTTTACATCAGTACATCAGTTTTTCCCGATAAAGAACTTGGCTCTGCAGGAACCGCTAGGCTAGGTTTCAAGACTTAAAACAACACTAAATAAATAAACATACATGGTCAGTATATATATATATACACTTTGAGGTAAAACAATCTCAAGTGGTCTAAAATTTGTGTTGTACAGGTATTCAGTTTCGGTGACTAACTTTGATAACAAATATAAAAAATGCCAGGTGTTCCCACAATGTTAGTCACCAGTTTACATGCTTTGAACTGTTTGTTTCTTTAATAAAGTTTTGCTTTATTGGATTCAGATTTGACGAATCTGTCATTATCAATCATTCAGCGAAGTCACATCACAGTGTTGACGTCTGATATCTCAAGCTTTTGAATCTTGTCTGTATAATATATGCATGTGTCCTGCAGTGATGAAAACCGACAGCAGGTCAGGAAATTTAGGAATTTACTGATGACATAAGGGCATAAGGCTGTCTGTGCCAACACTTTTTGAGAAAACTCATAGACAAATTCACATTGAAGTCAATGTATAAAGAATTCAAAACAACTAGTTAAGAAGGTCACAGATGTTGTGAACTAAGATGTTACAAAGCAAACTTTTTAAGGTCATAAAATATACAATTTGATATCATAATATAATGACAATGAAATAAATAATTCATATGGATGCATTAGCAGATCACCCACCTGCTTCAACAAATTTCTCCTAATATTGAAACATATAAAACATTATTTATTATGCGTGACATTTAGTACTTTTGCTCATTTTATCCCCATATAATTGTCAACATGTTTTGACTATTATGTGAAACTATAATGTGTGTGCATACCTTACTTCTTTGATTCTCTACATAAAATCTGGAGGCAGTGCTTTAAATAAATGACACCGTATACCACAATGGTGTTACTGGTCAGTTGGACATCTAATACGCAGACATTAATTGGACATCAGATAAGGCGGCTGAGGTCTTGCAGTGAAATCAGATCTACCACAACCCTGACCAGGAAAAAGCATGCAAAACTAGAAGCACATAAGCATTACCATTATGTATTTGTATTTATTACTGTTATTGTGTGCAACAATATGGCAAAAGAAATCACTCAATTAAGATATGACTCAAAACCATGACCATGATGCATTCGTAACAGTTAACATAGATTTCATTAATATACATGTCATGTGTCTTGTTCCTTAATTAATATTTCACTATTTCATAATTGGCTGCTTAAGTTGAAATATGCCCCTTCAGGGTCTGCATCTTTCATTTCAACACTTCGTGTGTTTATTAACTGTAATCTGTGGACTCGTAAATCTCTTCGCACAGCTGACATGTTTTAATATCACATTTAGAGCAAGAACTACAAACACATTTACACATGAATGCAGATACTTAACATCTGACATATTAAAAAACTACAGAACAATAAGATGGTCATTGGCACGTGCTGCTAGCACACTATCACAGAGAGTATTAGCCCCATGTTCAAAACTTGACATTTCAACCAATCAACTAGGAGTCATTAACCAGTGTGTCTGTCTGAAGCATTCCAAATCAAAAATCCACAGTCCATTTTGGAGACCCCTAACTGAAGCAGTCACTTAAGGCCAATTTATATTTCTGCATTAAATTGAGGCCACCACGATGCAGAACCCTTGCGTAGCCCTATGTGCACCTCCAAAAAACTGTGTTGAAATGACGCACATGTGCAGTTGTAGTATAAGTATTTGCTCTCCGCATATGATGTAACATCACTAACAACCTTTCTTGCTTGTTGATAAAAAACAGGATGAACACAAACCATCAGAAATCAGGTATATTGATTCGACTTTTAACTTAAATCCTTTAACACTTCATAAACATTTGTTTTTATAATAGTATTAATCAATTTACACTGTTTTACAATATTTTACATTAAGCACAAAACATACCAAATAGGTAAATAGTTCCAGCACACGACTCAGTCATCCAAGCTTAATTCAAATTCATCAGATTTCATTGTATTAAACCAAATTCAAATTTCACCATATAAAACAAATACAATTGACTAACTAAATACGACAGGTTTTTATCAATACTTAGTTTTAGTAATGAGCTATCAAAATAAAGGCATTTGATGCATTGAATACACCAAATGTTTTGGGGATCAAATCCGTAATGTACAATTGTATAATGTACATAGGACTGAACTCGTTGGGTTTTTTCTCAAAGCTGTTCTAGATGCTGGCATTTTGAAGTAAAGCGTATGTTGTAGATGAAGTCTCATGGGGGCATGTCTCTAATATGGGAAGCACAAGGAATGTAAACAAGTCAGTTCTCTGTGTTTTTTGAATGTTGTTTTCTCAGGCTGTATCCTGAAGTACTGTACACAAGATCTTTTCACTCCATTTGTTCTCCTATTAACATGCAAGCCATTTTTTGTAAAAACGCAGACGTAGGCATACCAGCCCAATTGCTGATGCATATTTTTTATGCACAACACCTGATAAAAAATAATTATTATTAAAGAATAATCATACAAACCTATAGATTGAAACTATTTAATAGACAGCATACCAGCATGCAACCTATTAGTTCTGAATAAACAACTTGCTAAAGACAAAAAAGCTTAAGCTCAACTTTTACTAAACATAGTTCACTATATTGTTAATTATTTGTTTAACCCTTAACAAACCAAAGTCAGTAAGATAATATGGGAAACATACAAAAATCAATAAAGACAATTCGCTATTACAGTTAGAACAGGATCATTAAAAACTAGCCTCTGGGACCATACCTCCTCCCCCCTTCCCCAACGTCTTTTAGTTTTTTTAAGGGTTAAACCAATATCTAATAAAGACGTGCATAAACAAATATCCAGCTGTTTATGTTCATGTATTTATTAATCACAATTCACAACAGTCATATATCTGATAATGAAAATTACTGTTGCAACTTTCTTCCCAATATATTTAACATGAATATTTTAAGACAAAATAAACAAACATAATTTCACATTGTAACAGTTTTATTGTATTATTAAGTAAAAGCCTGTTGTTTCAGGGAAGATGAAGAATATGCTGAGATTACTGTAAAAATTACTGCTCCATCCTCAGAAATGACTAATGGTTTCTTAATTAGAAGCTATAAGATACAATGGGTGTAGTCAGAATAAATCAAATCTGTGATGTCTTCTAATTAAATGTTCTACAACAAAAGAATATACAGTTGAGTAGACGCTCTTATGCTGCTAAAGTTGGATTATGCTCCTTGTTTTTTACTTGTTCATCCATTTGCCCTGCTGCTGTATAACAAATTTAGCAATATGTCCTGTAAATCTTTTTATTCATTAGGTGGAAGAATATTAGAGGTGTACTACGTGCATGAATCTGAGGAAAAATCATAGTAAGTCTTTGTTGCCAAAGAGGTTTTTGCCAATTGTGCAACTTTAATCCTGAAACAATCATTGATGTCTTCGGATAATGTATGAGTATTATATACTGTTGGCATTCTTCTACCGATAATAACTGTATTTAGGTTTTAAACCAAGGCTTTGTTTTAGATGCAGCGATATTTAAATGTTGCATTTACTTAGCGACATATACAAATCGTTAATATAGTAGACAAACAGACAGACAGATTTTTAGACAAAAGCTTAATAGATTGTTCATAGTCTCATTTTTAGTACTAGACGTAGGACGTATTAATCAGCTCTGTCCTTCACCACAAGAAGACATTTATCATGTACAGCATTGGACAGCATGTGTCCAGTAACTATATAAACTGCTCAATGTTAATCTGTGCTTACAAATGACACCAGTATGTATGTAGTAATCTGGGATTATTTATTGCTATAAATAAAAAAACTATTGTTTGTTTAAAAGACAGATATAGATTAAACTGCTGATCTTGAATTGAATAGTAATGTTTTGCTTACTACAAAGCTATAGAGGAAAATAACATAGCTAGTGGATGCTACACAATTAATTAATTGGTGCAGGCCAGTCCCAAAAAAATATTCTGTCCAAGAGATATTTTAAAATGACATTATTAGAATAAAGATTAAATAGATAGATGGGATAGATAGCTAGATATATACACTTTGAATTACCCATCTTGACTTAGTATGAAATGCCATATTATAAAAAAAAACTTTCGTTAAAAAACCATCCGTGGGAAAAATAAATCACACTGCTGGGAGTGTTTCTGAGATTCAGCACTTTTGTGTCAAAGGGTTAATGAAGAAAGTAATGAGGGAGGGGGTGGAGCAATTGGGAGAGTGATAAATGGTAAGGCACAGTAAGTAATAGAAATGGTGTCTTGTGTTGCATCCTTTTCTTTTAAAGACTGATTCTGCACTGATTTTTGACTGCTGCATCAACTCACACACACAGTGACACAAGCAGATCGATGAAAGCTTTGAGGCAGTGCATGAGTATATCAAAATGTATGTGTGTGTATGCATGTGTGTGTGTGTGGGGGGGGGTGCACGTCAACCATGCAGTGAAAAATAGCTAATTATTTCGCCACTGTGTTCTTATTTTTTTCTGTACAGGTTGTGCTTCAGTGAGCAGCTTCAAGTTTCTTCAGGTTGGAGCTTAGCATTTGGACTGATAAATGAGAGAGTTTTTGAGAGTAAAAATGGCATTTTCGTCATTCCCTCTGCTGATGCTAATTGCCCTGATGCTCTTTGTGGTGTCAACTAGGAGCAACTCAGTCTATGGTAAGAATATTAAACTACTTCTTTAATACTCACTGCTCTGTTTTCTTTTTGTGGCTGATTACAAGGGCCATTAATTGAGCTGTGAGACGTGGGAGGACTTCCCTCTGTCAGTTTACACTGCTGGGAATTCCTGCTCTGCTTATTTTGAAGTCTATGTATGACAGAAATATAACACTGGTCAGGCTGGTTTGACATTGTAATGTACAGTTATGTTGGTTAACCAGAAGCCAGAAATATTATGTGGTCAGGGTAATTGGTAATGATATTTCACAATAGAAATTTTTATGTATGTGCTTATCAACAATAATAATAAAGATTATGATTGTTGCATGGAACAATGGGAGAATAATAATTTTCGAATACTCTTTTTACCATTGTGCTTTTTTACACACGTAGTAATTATTTCACCTCATTTACCCAGTCTATTCAGTGAAATACATATTCACACCCCCTAGTTAACACAAATTAGGGGGCAGCAATAAGCACACATGCTCAACATTATGGGCAGCCCTAGCCACGTCACCCAGGGACTGGTTAGGGGTGTGGTGTCTTGCTCAATGGCACTTTTTGTTTGCGCTGATTAACACAAAGGTTGTTAGTTCAATTCTGGCTATTAACAGCCCTACATCATCTATTTATCTGACCAACCTATCGCACCTTTATGTCCCATCAACTCAAACGCAGATTTGCTAATGCTACATAGTTTTCCATTCTTCAGTCTAATTATCATTATGTTAAGCAACTTTGAGTTTGTGAAAGGTGCTCTATAAAATCAACTATTTACTTGAGGCTCTGTTGTTCAAGCCTTATCTTTGCCAGACTGCTGCTGTTGGACCTTTTCGCAATGTCCTTTACTTTAAATTGTTCAAAGCTTGTTCAGTCAAAATTGTAAGTAGCTTTGGATAAAAGTGTCTGCTAAATATGGAAATATAGTGGCAGGTATCTTTGATATGCTTATGCTGCAGACCATTTGGCTTATTTAGGTAATATAGGAGTTAGTTAAAAGAAAATGCATGTAGCCTGTTTGCAAAGCATTCATGATCATTCTTTTAAATCAAACTAAATAATAATCAATAAATATTAAAATATTATCTACAACAAGTATTGTAGATAAATTGTGAAAGATAAAATGGAAAAAATTATTTGCTATAAAATCAACTATAAAATTTGCTATAAAATCAACCTATTATGTGCGTTTGGACTTCCGAATGGAAAAAAATCACGTCACTCTAGTTCATACAGAGATTAAAATACAAAAAATATTATTTGAAAAGTTGCATTTGCATGACACTGTTATAAAAGCTGACATTTAGTGGCAGTAAAGCTTGCCCACAAACTTCTTGGTTTGGAGGAAGGAGTTGTGCATTGCAGGCAGCAAAACACTTCCTGTGGGACATTCCTTTACCAAACCATAAAACTTCTCATGCACAGTGAATATAAATTCAGCGTCTGAACAGCAATTATTGACCTCATCTACTGGGTAAAGTTCTAGTTTTTCCAGGTGATGAGTAGTACCAGGGAGGTTTTAATGCAAATGTTGTATTTATAACATCACATTACCATGAATGTCAAAATGGCTTGTTTTTTTTGTACAGAAAAATGATGGATGGATTTTATTTAATTTCGGTGTGTGGTGTGTTTGCATGAGCAGTAGAGACCCACATGGAAATACAAAAACACACAAACAGTTTTTGTTAAATATCTCCCCTTTGAAAATGTTTGTCTTCATCATTCAAGCTCTTCAAACTGCACTGTTTTAGTCTTATCAGTCCTAGGAAGTTGTTTTGATTATAGAGCTCAGTATGTCATCACATTCTCACTTCTGCAGCTCAATACTGAGCTCAACTCTTCCTCAGCTGCTAATGATTGTTTCTTGTTGACCTCAAATAAGTTTTACAGTTTTACGTGAATTAAATAAAAAAGTTGTGCAACTGGCAAAGAAGCTCAACAAATCAAAACAGATGTTAATGTGTATTAATGCAAGTTATACTGACTTTATTTACTTGATTGTTTGTTTTATTTATATAGTAAAAGACTATACACATATATCTGTCATTGCCAACTTGACCTTTTCTAAATTTTATTGGACACCAATAGTCCATTAGTTTTTTTCTGTGATTACAGAATCCAAGGCACATTGGCTGTGGGTTAACTGTCATTTTTCTTAAGTACTACAGAGAAATCGATTTCCAAGAAGAAATGTACAGGTTTTTTGATGAGACTCTTTTTTGTTATTCCTCTTTGACATGCTCACTCGTAAGACAGCTTAGCTTCTCCTATGCAGTAGACCGACAAGCAATATTTCATATGTAGCTTTGAGGGACCCAAACAGGTGGCTCATTTCTCCAAGAGTCCCAGGAACTTATTTCCTTAGGGTCTCGATTGTCTGTGACTTTGTGGGTTATGTTTACACCCAGTCTGTTGACACCACGAGATACAGAAAACACATTTCATTTTTAATTTCCTACTGGAAATACCACAATACTCAACTCTAAAAGCTAATTTCTACTGACAACTGAGTTTCATTTTCAATTTTATTAATTGTGCTAAATCTGTTTTCAATTTTTTATGTTGTTAGTCACCAACATGACAAGGAATTGTCTTCTACTGTCTAAACAAAAATATATAAAAAAGTTATTTTAATGAACACTAATAAACAAGTTTTAAAAAAGCTTGATTCCAAACAAAAAAATAATTTAAGTTTGCAAGTAACTAGACAGACATTGATTCATGCTAATCCTCCTAGCGTCGGCCCTGTGCTTTCTCAATTTGCTTCTATAAGAAATCAAATTTTGATTTCAATCAAATGCTGTTAATCTGTTCCAGCACAACAAAAACAATATTGTTTGTTGCGTTTTAACTTAGTAAAACATACCTTATAAATAACAAATAATGTACAGTATAATACATAATAAAGGATAGTGTAAATTAATAAGCTGGTTTTATTTACATTGAAGTTCAGATGGTGACAGTTTTTCAATTTGTGCTCCCTCACTTAACTTACTTGCTTAATACTTAATGATACAACTTATTGCCAAATCTAATTAGACACTATGTTACACTTTATCACTAAACTTAACTGCTTTTTTATTGTTTCAATTCATTTAATTCTACAAAAATACAGACACTTCTTCTTTAACTTTCTGTTGCAGGCAAGATAACCATTTGAACTGAAATGGCTTGCTGGGCCACTTAGTGGTGGGCTCACTTGCTCGTATATCAGAGCTTGGGTTGCATGACAAAGCAAAAAAAACAAACAAATAACAACCAATTCACAGCTCATATCGTGGAGTTGGTGCACTTCTAAGTTAAGATATATAAGTATATATAAGTATAGTATAAGTATATATATATACATACACATAAGGTGACGGTTGTTAAAGTGACTATGAATGGCCAGGTATTGATAAAGTGTCCGAAGCGACCATAAAGTGACGGTGCTAATAAAGTGTCCCAGTGTTGATAATAAAGTGTCCAGCATGGTAAAGTGAAAGTGTTAATAAAGTGTCCCAGTGTTGATAAAAAAGTGTCCAGGTAGTAGTGAAGTGATAAATTCCTATAGCTAATTTCCATTTAAAGCCTGAATGGCTTGTGGAAAAAAGCTCCTTCTCATTCTCTCTGTCTTGGTTTTCAGAGCGTGAAAGCGCCTACCAGATGGTAACAG
>JAOUQU010153821.1:0-14905 GCA_028566735.1 Ammoglanis amapaensis | reverse complement strand
CTCAAGGACCCAGCAGTGTAGCGGAGTGTAGCAGAGCCTGGATTTGAACCCCCAACCTTTGGGTTCCCAGCCCAACGATCTACCCACTAGGCTACACTGTCCCAATGTACTGACTACAACACTGTCACCACCGGCCAAGGGTGGTGTTGGAACTCTCAGATGGTGTATAGGACCTTTTGGAGGTTCACATGGGCAACCCCGTCACTGGGGTAGTGGTGGGGGAATTTGGGTTTGACAACCGGGTCTCTGATGGAGCTAGAAGCATGCTTTTTGGACTGTTGGAGGACACTGGAGCACCCAGAGGAAATGCAGACACACACACACACACACAATCCAGTTAAATATAGCTTTATTTATATATTTTTTCCTGTGTGCTAACACTGACGCTGTGGGTGGACAGCTGCAGTGTCCCCGCTGTTTTAGGAGGCACTAAAGTCGAAGCACTGATTAGCGCAATAATGAGCTGCTGACTGATTGCAGGCAGGCACTGCGCTTTGCCAGCTAAGAATAGCACATCTAACACCTTCCACAAAAGATACAGAATTAAAGGACAAACAGAAGAGCACAGTCAACTTACAGCTTGCTTTGCTGGCCTATCAGATTATAAATAGAACAGCTAGATATGCTAGATAAATAGATAACTACTAATTCATGTAAAATTAATATAATCCAGCTTTTAAATGATCAAGTCTTTTCAACCAGGTTTACTGAAATCAGTCTGTATTTTGGTCTGATAAGATCTGAAAGTCTAAAGTGTGTGAGCTAAGGATATAAAATACTGTTGTTTAGCTTTTTTGTAAGCACATATGCCTACAAATGGCGGCACGGTGGCTAAATGGTTAGCACTGTCGCCTCACAGCAAGAAGTCCCGGGGTAGATCCCCGGGTTGGGCCAGGGGCTTTCTGTGTGGAGTTTGCACGTTCTCCCCGTGTCAGCATGGGTTTCCTCCGAGTACTCCGGTTTCCTCCCAAAATCCAAAAACTTGCACTAGGTTGATCGGAAATGGGTAAAACTGCCCTGCAGTTTCACAAGGTCCCTGTAGTGATACAGGGTTGGAGAAAGACCCGTCAACCTACTCCGTAAAAAATATATAATTGCTGAGTAACTCTGGGGATCAGTAGCGGTCCGCAGAGTAACACAAGAGTCAGATACGACTGAACCGGATACATACATATATACATATGCTTACAAATGCAACATCAGATATTCATACACAATGGGTGCACCAGTACATAACAGAGCACACACACATAGATTAATTCAGTGTCTCCAGTTAACACAAGAGCCAACATTAACCTATTGGTTTGGATGGAGGACAAGTCATCTGAAGAATGTTAGTTTGAACCTCACCAATGCCAGGCTGCTAATGTTGGGCCCTTGAGCCCTAAACCCTCAACTGCTCAGATTGTATACTGTAACTAATATATGATGTTTTGGATAAAAGGTGTCTGCTAAATGTTGTCAATGTTAATATGCTGTCAATACCACAATCTAATGATGTCCTGACCAGTATGATGCAACTGATAAAAATAAAGGTTCCAACCAAAATCGTATTCTGGTTTTATAATGCTGTGTTACAAGGAACAATGTTGGACAGTTTGAATAGTTTTGCGTTCCGAGTCCTGTGTCACTCGCATCAGATATTTCCTGGAGGTTTACAGGTGCTTTGTTGTCGGGAAACGGGGTGACAGAACAGAGAAGTAAAAAAGCTCTCTATCAATACACAGTATAACACACTAAAGTCATAAAGATAAAGTCTAAAGATTAAGCCTTGGTAACATTTTACACTGTCGAAAAAATGGTGATGTTTTACCTAAGGAAAGCGCTTATAAATAAACTAAGGTTTGATGTCTTATAATCCGACTTTATCAAAGAGTCAAACAGCCTTGAGCTTTAAAGGTTTGTTAAAAGATAGACACATGAATACAGGGTTTAAGTAATATCACAGACTCCCGTTGCTGTGAGCTTGGTGTGTGTGTGGGACTCAAAACCCACAAGGAAATTTACTTAGCTATTAAAAATAAAAGCTACAGTAACTGAACTGCAGGATTTCCTAATAATAAAAAGCAAGCCTGAGTGTGTTGTCTGATTAAAGCACACTCCTTTTTAGAGTGGGTGGAATGGAGTTGGATTTAGATAAATACCCAGCAGAGATCCATCTTCTTTGATACAAAGCAAATAAGTTATTTTATCAGTACAGCAGCTGCACTGCATGACGGATCTATTCAAATCAGGAGCTTAATGTTCAGACAGATGCTATGTTGTGTCAATCCTAGCATTTCATATCCGTGTTTATTTGTTTTATATCAGACACTACAATTACAGAGTATACAAATGAAAAAAAAATTAAATAATGTTAAAACTATGGTCAGTTGTGCCTCAAAAGTGAAAATGCCCAGAAAATGTATTCCATAAATGTAAAATATTTAGTCTAAATAGCAAACCCATTATAACTGTAGTGCACACAGTCATGGGTAAGTATTGTCCCAGATAGAACAAAAATGTTTTACACTTAGCAAAAGTAACAGTGCTTGTGATGAGACACACTTTCACACTTTTTATGTGAATATGCTGTACATCGATCAGAGCTCAGATATGATTGCTAATAGATGTGGCTTCTGCACTGACAAATGTAAATATAGTGAAATCACAAATAGTAGTTACAGCTACTTATGGCTCCTTAGTGTATAAATAAGATGGTTCTCCAAAGTCAAGTCTATGCACTGATCTGTAAATATATTGAGCACATTAAAATCGAATGACAGAAGAAATGACAGGTAGATAGGTAGGGAAACAGACAAACAAAAACTAGAAATTTATCCTTTTTCTCATGTCAGGCTAAATGTATGAAATGAAACCGAAGACAAGCCTTCTCATAACAAAATTCTGAGAGCCAATCAGAAGACTGCAAGCTAACATGGAAGTGCCACCTGATCTTACTGCACTGCCAACACGTACGAACATAATTCCATGCTCAACTCCTGTCATTTGAAATTTCATCAGTATATATGCATGAGTACGTTTGAAAATTGAGGATAAAATTTAATATACGTGTGAAACTGGATTGTACGATATATGACAGTAGCTGGAGTAAATAACGGGTGTATACGATGACCTTCTCAAAATACAGAAGCAGGCAAACAATGGTGCTGTTGTAGAACAGGCTTTTGCAGAACACCAATTAATTTGTGAACAGTGAATAACACAGAAGCTGCCTATTATGGCCAATAAACTTCCTCTTTCTTTATAACAGATGAATCGGAAAAAGAAGAAAAAAAACTTACTATTGAACTCCCTGCGATGGACCCGGGTTCTCCAGGGCTGGTTACGGATCCAGCGAAGCCTTCGAGGAAGTTCCATGGCTTAGAGCCAGTGTGCCCATGAGAACTCATCCAGTTAATGTCAAACTTAATGTGACCATGTTTCTCTTATTGCTGAGCTGAATAGGTTTGACCCTTTTGGGGTCCTGTACATCTTCACTGGCTGGCTGGCAAGCTAACGTATTAAAGTTTCTCCAGACTGAATTTTAAGCTAGGTTAGTCCTCAGTGTAGCCGTGTCTCTAGTGTCCGTCAGACTGTTTGTGTTACCTCAGCATTATATTTTATGTATGAGTCAGGAGAAACAAACTCCCTTTAGCTTAGTGAACCAAAGACTGCCTTGACCCAGAGAGGAGCGGCCATTCGTGGCCAGCTCTGAAAGTACAAACACACACACAAACGCACTGAAACGTGATGCCCTTCTTCTAAAAGGAGGGTACTGGATACAAGCCAGTGGACACATTCAAACAAATGTAAGCTCACTGTTGTGCACATGAGCGCAACTGCCGAGTCAAAAAAGCAAAACCTTACATGATCAATAGATCAATAAATCGACTGACTCTGCCATTTCAACCATACCTAATATTACAGACATGATGCAATATTACTGCCATGCTCTCTCAGAAACTGCAGTAATAGAATAGGTTACACTGTAAAGTTAAAACTCTATTTGACAAGCTTATTAGACTTATTCAGTCCTGCAAGAGTTGTAATAACTAAATTTGTATTTAAATGTATTTTAATGTACAAACAAAAAAATATTAATATATGACGTACACAAGGACATACCATACTCGCAGCTGTGTGCACAAAGTTGAGTATAAAAAAGAAAGGCTTGTAATGTTTTACACACGACTTTTGTACACTGCTATAGAAAATGTTTTTTCACTCAGCCAAACAACCCACTCACCAAACCCAAACACACGTTTTTCACTATTATTTAATGTATAAAAGTTTGCAATATTGCAATTCAGGTGCAATTAAGCATTGCATAGAAAAAAAACCCATTTACGATTACAATCAAGCACATGTGAAAACAGAAACCCCAACCCCACACAATACCAGAGAGAGGTAGATGTGATCACCTATTAACTAAGCAAACCAACAAATAATTTAGGTTATCAAATAAACAGTGGTAACATTTTATAATTTAATAACCACAAAAGTGACCCCTGAGCAAGGTCCTTAACTCGCAGTTGCTTGCTTTGTTTTCAGTCACTTTGGATAACATTATCTGCTAAACGCCCTACAATGCACAGTGAAATGAAATAAAACTTCCACCTTAGCAAACAGTGATTAAGTCATACCACAATACAATGCCAAACTGCATCCAATAATTGAACATAGTGTAAATGGTGTGTAAAGTTGCTGGTCCCAATATCTTAAAATGTTTCCTCTACTGGCTGTGTAATGGCACCTGACAATAACTCAGATGAATGTGTGACTGTCCGTGCACAATATGGAACCCTGTGGATATTCCAAGTGAAATTGTTTATTAGCATTTTACGTTTCTGCGAAGGAACCGAAACCCTCTGAGTAAAATCATAAAAACACTGTGATTTTGCAGGTGGAAATTTTTCTTTGCTATATATATGTTGCCTTTTTAGTGCTGGTAGAGGCTATCTGCAATTATCCTAAAGCAAGACTGAGCAACAGAGCTCTATGAAGAATGCCAGTTTAATACTATTTTATTCCTTTGTGATGAACGGACCATTAAATGACTTTAAAGCCTGTTCCTTATAAACTGTGTGAGACCATCAATCTACAGTCAACATCTTAAAAAAATATAAATTAATGTAGAAAAGATAATATAAAACTATGTTCATATACAAACAAAATTCTCATTCAAAGCTGTAAACTGAACGACAAAGCTAATCCGTTTCAAAAACAGATGAATAATTTGGTCTATAAAAAAACAATAAAACACTGGCGACTACAGACAATGTCTTAAATCAGTGTCTATGATATGAAACAATATAAAAACAATAAGCAAGACAAAGATTGTGTACTGGATAAAAACCCTACCAAACCAGACCACTAATAACAGATCATACTTCATATACTGTGTGCCAATTATTTTTCAGCATGAGTAAACAATGTTCCACATGATAACCACTTTCATGAGGCATAAATCCCAGCTGTGTATCATGTTTCTCATGAGCTGTGGACTTTCAATGATTCCTGAAGCTGTTGCCAAATATTTGCACTCTCCACTGACCTGCATTTTGTTCCATAAAATAAATATAAAAATAACTTCTTAACATTCTCGTAGTTCTTTAAAATGCTGGCTTGTTGATTTAACCATGGCATGTTGGAAATTTGAAGCTTCAATTCGTGGTTATTCCATTTTTCCTTCTGCAGGTGGATTGTCAATGTCAAGGTTGGGATCTGCTAGACAGCAGAAACACAGCTTCTGAGTAAAAAGTGAAATCTTTTCTAAAATAGAAGAAACAGAAGACGAAATTGGTTACAATTTATAAAAAATAATTGTTTTTTTTAAAAAATTTATTAGGATTTTAATAATGTGTTTTACATACTTGGGATGCATTAACGACAGGACAAGTACACAAGATTAATCACATCTTTCATTGCATCTCCAATTTGCTTTGCTTGATGCTGTCAGACTGAAATGCTATTTATATATTGTAATTTATACAAATTGCAATATATACTGGTTGTATTGTTCAAAGAAAAGGGGTCCTAGTGTTCAGACTGGTGATTTGAGACCAACCCTCAACCAGCCTCTGTGTTTTTGTGACAGCTTACATACATGCTCATTGTTATTACATAAAACGTCAATAGTGACTGTACTATTATGCATGAAAACTTTTCAGGTTTTATTTTACACTACATACTACACAAAACTGTGTGGAACTGAATTCACAGGTATACTTATAAAAACCTAAAAAAGCAGTGCTTGACCTCACAAAAGCTATTTTGACAGACAAAAGCATCCATCATACTTTTGGTCAAAAATACCTTGTGAAAATACGGCATACTGTATATGCTTCCAGTTTTACATAAACAAAGCTGGGATAAGAAAAGTGAGAAGGTCTGCTTGTGACACTGAGAAAGTCATTCTCCATAAAAGTACACTTCCGTTCACATGATATTCAGAAACCCCAAACTTTAAACAAAGCATTCTTTTGAACAGTTTACTGGGCTAATTATGACATCGTGAAATGTCCTTTCACTCACTAATAATTAACCCACAGAGCTAAGACCTAGGAACGCATTAGACTGTTGTAACAGTCGCCAGAAATCCAGAGATCAAATATCAGCCTTCCTAACTCTTGTAACTCACCAAGCATTTTGCCTAAAAAGGCCGGTCTGGAATCAGAAGGCAGGTATACACAGACGAAATAGACTGGCACTCCAGAAAGGGCCACGGAAATGCCCACCAGAGAATTGATTGTGTCACTGTAGAGAGGCACCACCACCAGGAACACACTACACAAACAGTACACTATAGGAAAGAATAGACTCAGCTACACACACACACACGCGCACACACACACACACACACACACACACAGTCATGGAATGACATATACAGTCGACCATTGGTGTCAAAATCAAACATACATACAAAAATATTAAAAACTTGAACAAAGTTTAATATTTTTGCTTAAACATTGAATATGAAACAAGCAAAGTTTAATACAGAATTCAAAAGTAAATTACAAATAAAAAACATCAAGGGTATTCATTTCTCAAATAACGAAACAAATACAATTTACATGTCACTTTTTATTTGTTGCTTTTGGTTTTAGATTTCAACAGTAACCTTTTCCCACCGGCAAATAAGTGTCCAATAAAGTGTTTAAAACAAGTCTTTCTGAGATGCAGGAATGTTTAAAGCGTTTTATATGTTTTAATGTTTCATCCTTATGTAAAACACTTTGAACAAAGAAAATGGCACAAGTTGCCTTCCAGCATCTGATTTATCAGATTATTATAGAGCAATACATGTGCCATCTCTAACAGTCTGTTGGTATTGTGTTACGGGCCAAATATAATTACACTGTGGGCCAAATTTGTTGACAGGATACTTCAGTCTTTATTTACACATGTGTCCAATGTGGCATCTAGTCCATAAAGACTGTGTTCTTCTGTTAGTTGGCACATATCTGTGTTGTGCATTGATAAGTAGTTGGATTCACTGTTCCTGCAATTCCTGAAATGCCCTTCTGTATAGGTTTTAAAAATAGGGCCTATTGTTGTCTATTGGAGGAGACTTTTAGATTAATAGACTAATAAATAAGATTTTACCTTGATGGGACGAGGCATTTGTGGAGCCTTTATGCGTAGGTATATTTGACTTGCAATAGAAAGTCCAATAAAGAGCCAGTAATTAAAGCTGAAGTAGTTTATAAGCTGGAAAACATCCCTCACACACAAAAAGAGCAGGCTCATGCCACCCTAAAACACACACACACACATACGCGCACGCACGCACACACACACACATGCACAATTTGGAGTAGTTAATAAAAGTGTACTGCTACGAATTCGTTCTATTGAAAAACTTTACTCACATTGAACAGTAAGGCAGGAATTGGTGTGTAACGTTTGACATGGATCATAGAAAGAAAGTTGGGTAAATGACCCTCCCGTGATCCAACAAAGAACAACCTGTAAAAAAAAGAAAACGAAAGAACAAAATGTATGCAAATATAAAACAGTTTAACAATACAATCATACTTAATCAATACTTTTTATGGAAAGCATAAGGCTGGGTTGTGACAGTAGACAGATGCATGTTGTAAAGCACTTGTGAAAACATTGATATTAGATTCGTTTTAAAATAAAACAAAGATCTGCTGATAAAAAAAGTTCAGCTAGTGTACACATACCAGATTGTTAGTCATATCTCTTGAGTTCCCTCTTTTGAGCTCTTGAGCAAAACCTGTTATTGCGTTAGGCCATAATTGGAAGTTGATTTGGATTCTCAGGGTTTTTTTTATGTTTCCACCAATATATCTTGGTCGGTGGCCTGTGCAATTCACACACCTCCCTGGACAGGACCAGTCTGTCCCTGGGTCTCGTCCATCTACCCTCATTAGTGACTGTATCTATTATTACTGTATGTAGACAACTGACCGACCAACAGCATTACAGTTGAATCAGAACCACTATCTGTACAGGACTACCACTGTCTGCAGCTGTGCTACTGGATTAACATAATAATCTTCAGTCCCTGACAAATGAACACTAACAATAATAAATAATGGTCATGTCTTTTCTAATAAAATCAGATACCTTGTTAATTAACCAAAATACAGTAAACTCATTACATATGATTGATTTCATTAATTAAAATATAACAAATAACAATAAGCCAGCCTCTTTTGTGATTTTTGGAGAAAAGGGTTACAATTAGCCTCTTCCCTCAAAATAAAATTGACGTGTATATATCATATTCCCTAGAGCAGGGGTCACCAACAGGTCGCCCAAAAGGACCTCAAAAGTCGCCCGCGGGCCTGTTCTAAAAATAGCTGCAGATTTTGCATATTGATATTTATTTGTTTCAACCTTGTTATAATATTGTTGAAAATTATTGTGACAAATTATTTACATGATCAGCATCTTCACATAGATGAATATCATTCATTATTAATAGTAACATGTAATTAAAGGTTATAAATTTGTGATTTCACAAGTGTGTATCAAACTGGTAGCCCTTCGCATTAGTTGGTACCCAAATATTTAGCTTGTATGATCACACCAAACATTATCCATACACTTGCTTTCTTATGACTTACCTGGAGGCAGCGATGATGGAGGAGTTGAGGCCACCGTAACAGGAAATGGCGACAGACAGGGGAATCAGCCAGCGTGCCCAGCCAAGAACACTGTCAGCAAATGTCTGAAAACAGAAAACACCCATACATTAAAAATCAGAGCATTTACAGAGACTACCGCAAGCCAGTAAAGTACACAGAACAGTGATAACCTGTTTGATAAGTCTTAATTTGCTTCATTAGCTTTGGCATTGCATCAGCACAGAGTCTACAAAGACGAACTCCAATAAAACAATGAAAATGATTTGCTTTAGCTCTGTGCTGTGCAATTAGAACCAAACAACAGAGCATCTTGTTTCCTGTTGTAGAATAATATTGCATAGTCTCAGGAGAAAGTCTGTTGCCTCAGGCTTCTGATCAGTGGATAAACACAGTGAGAAATTAAATAACCAGACCAGACGCTGGCAATTAAGAGCTGTGGTGCGACTAACCAGACCCAAGAATGACATGACGTGAACGGCACATAATATGATTCAGCTGACAAAAGAATCAGTTTAACACTGTGCAAAAAGCACACACAAGCACAACATTCAGCCCAGGGATAAAACATAAACTTTTAAACCGTGTGGCCAAGGAGAGCAGCGGACTAGCCTGATTAAGTGTATTCACCAAGTATGTGTCCCACCAAAACCCCAAATAATATAGGCAAGACTAGATAATGGATGAATGCAAAAAGACAACACTTTTCTACATATTCACCTTCCATGATGTTTTTTTTGCAACAATGTAATATTTTAAGTGTGGCTGAATGAATCTCCGCTTTGATATAAAACATCACATACAAATTATCTTCCTCTTGAAGCTTCTTTGAGTGGTCAAAAAAGATGGAAATCAGATTATGCCAAATGATGTCTGAAACAACCAACTACATGTTTCTCTCACTCTCAAGAGTGTGGAAACCTTTTCAAGATCTCCCTTCAAAAACAAAAAGCAAAATAAGTAACGACATGTTAACAAATAAATTATCTGTCTGTTCGTTTTAGCTCATTATAGTGTTTGGTTGCTCTGCTCACACTGCAGTCCACCCAACAATGCATCTTAAAACAGTACTCAAGTGCTGAAAATTCATGTAAATAATATTCTACACATACCACAGCCACTGCTTCACTCTGCAGCACAGTGTTTACATCCATTACTGCATAATAAGCCACATTAGTCAAGAGGTAGATGATTGTGACTATGGGCATAGAGATGGCTATAGACAATGGCAGGTTCCTGGTAAAAGATCATACAATGTAATAAATAGTATATATCAATTCAGTATATATGAGAAATATGTGGAAGCACATAAACTTAATGTACTATTTAGGGATATATATGTATATGCGTACCTTTCTGGGTTTTTTATTTCCTCCGTAATGAAGTTTAAAGTGTCCCAGCCAGAGTAGGAATACAGAGCAGAATACAAGGCTAAAGCCATGTCACCAGGGTTCAAATTAGAGTCCCTAAATGAGTCCTCAAAATTCTGAGTTTTACCTGCAAAGAAAAAATGTGAAAAATTTATTTGCAGTCATTATGACCTGTGTAACTGGTTTTAATTAAGCACATGTTCTTACCTTGGCCAAGAACAACCAACCCAGCAATAATGATAACAATAAGAGCAAGAACTTTTGCTACAGTAGAGATGACCTGGAGTATAGCGCCCCACTTCACTTTCATGCAGTTCACAAAGGTCAGTAAACCTGCAGACAGAGAGAAAGATTATATAGTTCTGCTGCAAATAAAACATGCCAATCGGTCAAAATTGTTGCAGCAGAACATCCTCCCCACATTATAACAGACCTACATCCATGTTCGAGTTTAGAAATTGCATCAATCGAATAGCTCTGTTCTTGGATAAGACGTGACTAATAATCAGATTATCATTCATCAGTTCATCAAATATAATTTTTGTTCGTGCCTTGAGTACGCACCATATTTAAATTGCTATTGAGTTATAGATGTCATAACTGAAAAAGCATTAAATGATGTAATCCTAATGCTTTTAACACATACATCACTACACTACTATGTGATTCCTTTCAGATTGCTTTTTTAAACACAAGGTCATAATAACAATGGAACAGGAAAACTTCCTAAAATGCTGCTCAGTTAAGTTTGAAACATAAAATATACCAAATTAATGTGTTCTTATACTTGTTAGCACATGAACATCAAAGTTTTAAGTTCATTCAGTTCAATCTCATACTTACCCCTAAGTTCGACCACAATGTACACATTTAGTGTAGTATGAACACACTTATACATGAACATTGTATAAACGTACATTGGGCACAAAATCATCCCCCCAATTCTATAAACAAATTTTAAGAGTATTAAGTAAACTCACCAATGATTAGAGCTGCAATAAGGCGAACAGCAGCATACGGAGCCACACAAGTGGGATAGAAGGGTTGTACAAGGTAGCTGGAAAAGGTGAGTGCAATGACTGCCTGACAAGCTGGTTCTACAATCAATATTGAAGTCCACAGGCGAATAAATGCCAAAAAGCTACCAAATGCCTCAAGAATATAAGCGTAGCTGGCACCTGACTTGGTGATTGTAGTACCAAGTTCAGCATAGCAGAGAGCACCAAAGACAGAGAAAATGCCACCAATGGCCCACACCAAAAGTGAAAAGCCAAAAGAGCCCGTGTACTGCAGCACACCCTTTGGTGATACAAAAATTCCTGAGCCAATCATGTTGCCTACTATGAGACATACACCATGCAAAAGTGAGATCTCCTTCTTCAGCCGCATGGAGCTGGTGGAGTGTGTATCCACACCTTTCACCATGGTTGCGCAATGAACAAAAGCTATGGAATGAAAAGCACCCGGTAAAACTCCAGGCACCAGGATTACAGGACGGTTAAGAATGGCTAGAATGGTGCATGAGGAACTTAGTGAAGGCTCCACCCCTTTTCTAACAGCATCATATCTGTTAAATAATAAATAAAGAAATTAATTAGAGAAATAAAGCAGCATTTTATTATGACAAACAAAGTTTGAAGATGAAGGCATATTTACAAGCTTTTTTATTTTTACTATTTACTGTATACATATTATTTTATTACAGTTTATTAATAAATGTGCCAAGTATGTTTTCCTCATTCAAAAAATTGACTGAAGCTTCCAAATTTGCCTGTCATCTAACCAAACTGAAACACCCTGAAGTTTGTAATAATAGCTCTGTATTAATGTTTTGGATCGCTTTTCCCAATGTTTCGGGACAGTGGTAACCTTGTGGGTAGCACTTTGGGCTATCAACCATATTGGGGATTCAAAAGGCATGCTCCCTTACAGGTTGGAATATGCAACTAAATAATTGTTGTAGTGTAGATATGTACGTGTTAAGAAAAATTAACGCAATTTATTATATTTGTATTACTTTTTAACACTACGGGGCACACATGTCTGGCACTGTGGGCAGCCCTAGCCACTTCGTCCAAAAAGCAGTTAGGGGTTGGGTGCCTTGCTAAAAGACACTTGAGTTGTGACCAATTGACTCTCAAACATTTTGATCACAATCCCAGATCTCTAATCACCAAGCGATGACTGCTCTTTAGATGCACTTTAGGTCATCACACAGGCCTGTGATGAGACTTTTCTTCAGAACCCTGGGAATTTTGTGAAATACATGGTGATTATCGGAACATTTACATTTTAAATAATGGCCTGGGTTTGCCAAAAAACCAAAGATGGCCAGTCACTACAGATCACAATAATACAAGATTAGAGGTTATCAAAGCAAAAGGAGGCTTAGTGATTTGCACCTCACAGCAAGAAGTCCTGGGTTCAACCCGGGGCCTTTCTGTGTAAAGTTTGTTCAGTGTGGGTTTACTACGGGTAGTCTGGTTTCCTCCCACAGTCCAAAAACATGCAGGTAAAGCAACTTGATGTGACTTTTGTGCTGCATGCAACTTGAAACTTGTGTGATGCATGATCGTTTCCTGTCATGGACATGAACTAGATTTTACAGAATTACATAAAATGCTAAATAAATAAATAATCAAGGCAAAAGGATGTATGAAGGTAGTATAGGCAGCAAGGTGTTTTTATACACATTGACATTATTGTTTATTATTTTAACCTGAAAACTGTCGACTATCAAGAAAGAGTAGTTATGCCACGTGTTTTGCTTCACGGAAACAACTCATCACGAACACATGGGTCAACAATAAGGCATTTTTTAATATTTATATTTTACTTGGTAGAAAATATGATTTGGTTTTTATCAGCTTAGTACTTTAACCATGTATTGTTCATTTCTAAAGCAAGTAAGCTGAGCTACTCATACACACAAGTGCAAGAATAAACTCACCGTAGCATCAATATCCAAAAATAAACTCACTCAAAACACATATACAATGTGCTGAATCTTTATTTTTATTTATTTAAGATTAAGTAAAACGCTTTAAGACATCACAACGCAAAACCTGCGAAACATGATGCAATACGCTGTGGCTAAATGGTTAGCATTTCCCAGCATCTGTTTCCAAGTTACTTACGGGTAAAACACTTAATATTACAAGAACAAAATAAAAAGGTATAATAGTTCACGAGTCGATTCCTACCTTTAAACCACCATCGGATAAATGTATTCTAAAGTATCTCTAAAGTATCGAGGCAATGCAGCAACATAAAGTAAAACGACACCTTACTTACAGGATGTCAAAGAAATGGATCTTACTGAATCGATTCTTCTTAGCAATCAACATAATACAAACCAGAACCTGAGAGATTCGGTTCATTCGACTCCCACTCGTTTCCTCTTTTTAACAACAGATCGTGTATCTAAGAAGGTACTATCGAGTTTAAAACTGGGTCTAGAACAAATTGTTTTTAAATCTAAAACCCATTGCGTTTGTACCATATATTCCATTTCTAATCAATTGATTGAAGCAATCACGACATAGGCATTTACAACGTCCCAATCTGTTTAAGCAAGTGTATGAATAAATCAAAGCAATGTGTGGGACTCACCTGCATTATTTCATCTTGTTTGGTCTGCATTCCAGCAGCCAGTATAAGTCTGAACAAGAACTCAAACTCGTTGTTCCGGTATTTTTTTGTATAAACACTGGCAAACCAATTTAAAGTTAAGGTTCATATGTATTATTTTAAAACCCCTTCTTGTTAACCTACAACCCAAATTCAGAGATGTCCTTGGGGTTCCTACATAAGTCTGTATTAACTCAGGCACAGTTCGACATCCATTTTGAGACCCTTATGTATAGAAAGTGATCTTAACCAGAAACTTACAGCTCTTTAGACATGCAGATACACAAGTTTGATACTGTTGCTATACCAGACACGAATACACAGACATTTAATCATTTGTGTAATTATAGTGTTCTATATTCCATGATAGAGGTTAATTACAGTCTTTCAAATTATATTACTTTTGTATCAAATATAGAAGAAAATAGAAGAAATATCTTCTTTATATTAGTCCAGTGTGCTTTTATTAGAGAATAACAAGTGTACACTTCCACAAATTTACAGACAATTCGTCACCACCCATAATAAGTTTCAGATCTTTTTCTAGAAATGGAGCAGTGGCCTGCTTAAAAAATGTGACTTGCTGAAGTGAATAAAGTTGATGTGGCGCTCTCTATATGGCTCTAGTTTCAAGTAGAGTTCTACACACGGCAGCTGTGTGCACAGGTCCTTAATGTTTCACTAAATAACTAGTGGATAGGACTTAATTTGCAGCACTGCCGATAGTGTCAAGTCAAGTCAAGTCAACTTTATTTATATAGCGCTTTTTCCAATAGATATTGTCTCAAAGCAACTTTACAAAAT